>APFE031690116.1:96052-194739 GCA_000404065.3 Pinus taeda
TACAAGTGTCCTCTGGATCATCCTTGGGCATGGAGTCTTCATATAATCATCAGGTGCCACTCTAGTGGTCAACATTTGGCTCCATAAGGGGATGCATGCTAGATACAAAGTGATAGTGTGCAAGAACCTGGAATCTGCATCAACTGACAAAAGACATATATCAGCGGTATACATTCAAAATATCATCAAATGAAATAGAATACAGAAACGAAGAAATGGAAATTTATTCTATGAACATAATGACAATTCATTCATGAAATAAAACTAATGAAACAAAAATGACACGAGATAGGGTTAGAAATATGATACAAAAAGATGCCCCATGGCATCAGATAATTTCTTTGTAGAACAATTTGAGCAGTTGGCCGTTTACAGGTAACTCGAGTGGTTTTCCATCCAAAGTGCTCAAATGGTAGGAATTTTGTCCAACTGCTTCCCTAATAATGTATGGTCCAAGCCACAAACTGTCAAACTTACCATGATTTCCTGGCTTTTCATTCCTGCGATCCCATAGCAAAACCATATCATTGTTACAAAACATTCTATTCCTAGATGATTTGTCAAAATTTCTTTTGACTTTAGATTGATTTTTACAACAACGCTCAAATGCTCTTCTTCTGGTTTCATCCAATTCTACAATTTGGTCAATCCTGCATTGCACAACATCTTTATTAGATGTAAAACTTTGTAGCAATTGGTAAGCTGGTAACCTCAAATGCACAGGAAGGGTAACATCCAAGCCATAAACTAACTCAAAGGGACTCTTCCCAGACTCTTCTTTGTAATCCTATCAGCCCACAAAGCATATTTAATTTTACTATCCCATGCCCGTTTGTTATCCCCTACTATCTTCTTGATTATGGTTATCAAATTCTTATTACTAGCTTCTACTAAGCCATTACCTTGAGGATATTAGTTTGATGAATGGGATAAAACAATGCCATACATAAAGCAAAATGATGAGAATTCTGCAGAGCTAAAAGCCTTGGCATTGTCGGTGGTTATTTTGGCAGGGACACCAAAACGAGTGATAATCTTATCTTCAAGAAAATCTATCACTACTTTTTCAGTGGCGTGTTTTGTAGGGATGGCCTCTACCCATTTAGTAAAATAATCAGTGGTAGTTATGATCCATGAGTAGCCATTACTTGAATTTTCATTAAATTTCCCTATAAAGTCTAGCCCCCAATGTTGAAAGGGAGCCTCCACGACCACAGGCTGAAGAGGCAAAGTGGCTAACTTCTGCTTCCCAGTGAATAGTTGACAAGCTTGGCAACCTCTAACATACTTGTGCACATCAACAAAGATAGAAGGCCAAAAATAACCAGCCCTCAAGATTTTGTGGGTAGTAGTCTTAGCAGCATAATGCCCTCCACAAAATCCTGAATGAAACTCAGATATAAGCTTTTTGGCTTCAACTTCATCAACACACCTAAGTATCACCCCTTCCGGATTTCTCCAACCCAGACCATCCTTCATAATGCAATATTTAGTTGCTCTAAGCCTTAATGCTCTTCTCTTATGGCCAACTAGATGGTTAGGACATGACAAAGTTTGCAAATAATAAATAATGTCCTTATACCATTCAAGTTGACCCAATTTTTGAAGTTTTGATGAAGTTAATTCCAAATCATTTTGACAAATCATTCCTATCGCTTTCTCATTCCCTTCAGTCAAGATTTTGGCCAATCCCTGGCCTTTCACAAGCTTGGTAGGTCTAATATCCAAATCATACTCCTGAATCTTCGAGACCCACCTAGCTCGAGTTCCTAAGCAATCAGCTTGGACTAAAATATCCTTTACAGCAGAGTGGGGAACAAATGCAATTATCCTAGAATACCCCACATAAACTTTGAACTGCTTAAGAGACTTGACTAAAGCATAAGCCTGCTTCTCCATGGTGCTATACTTCAACTCAGACCCTTGGAGGGACCTACTCATAAAAGCAATAGGCTGCTCATGCCCTCTTCATTATTCTTTTGAAGCAACACCCCAGCAATAGTATCTTCGGATGCAAAAGAGAAAATCAAAAACTCCTTTGAATAATCAGGGCTTACTAGAACATGTGCTTTGACAATAGAATCCTTTATTTCTCGAAAAACTTTTCTACTCTCATTTCCCCAAACAAACTTAACATCTTTCTTTAAGAGGGTTTGGATGGGTTTGGCAATCTCAACATAATTTGGAATGAACTTTCTAAGAAAAATAATCTTTCCTAAGAAGGATTGAAGGGTTTTAATATTATGAGGCAAAGGAATTTTTTGAATAGCCTCAACTCTTTCAGGGTCAATCTTGATCCCATCCTTTGAAATGATGTGACCAAGCAACTTCCCTTCAGTCACTCCAAAAACAGATTTAGCGGGATTTAAGGATATTCCATAGTCTCTGCACCTATCAAAAATTTGCCTTAGGTGGCTTATATGGGAAATTCCATTTTTAGAAAAAACAGTTAAATCATCTTGATAGATCTCAAGAAATTTCCCAATTAAACCCTTAAAGGCATAGTCCATAGCCCCTTGAAAAGTTGCTCCAGCATTCGTTAATCCAAAAGGCATCCTCAAATATTCAAAAGTACCCCATGGCGTGGTGAATGTTGTCTTATGTCTATCCTCATTCACCAAGACTTGGTTGTATCCTGAAAATCCATCTAATAAAGACATCATTCCAGATCCTGTTACCTTCTGCAATAATGTTTCCATATTAGGTAAAGGGTAATTATCCTTTTTACAAGCTAAATTAAGATTTCGAAAGTCTACGCATAGCCTGATTGATCCATTCTTCTTCCTCACAATAACCAAGTTTGAACACCATGTGGAATGCCTAGTGTGAGCAATAATACTAGCTTGAAGCATCTTTTGCAATTCCTTTTGCACCAAGGGGGCTAACTTAGGATTGACTTGCCTAAGTTTCTGTCTAAAGGGTTTGGCATTTTCATCCTTAAGAGGGATAGTATGTTCCATAACATCCTATAACTTTTCAACTCATCATATGAAAAAGCCAAAACATCTCTATATTCATGAAGTAAGTTTATCAAATTCTTCCTTTCTTGCTCATTGGTACCCTTGCCTATTTTAATAATCTTTGGGTCATGAGGGGTACCAATATTCACTTCAATGAATTCCCCTGGGCCAATTTTCTTATCATCTTTTCTCTTTGATGCATCATGTCTATCAAACACTTGCTCCAAGGCTACACGTTCCCTAGGAGTAGGATTTGTCACTACATTACACTCCTCATAATCACATCCTTCTTCTTTGTAGCCAGCCTTAAATTCAGAAAACTCATCCATGTTATTTAAAAAACGAACCACCTGGCTTTCATCATTGAAAATTTGCCAATGCTCTAGATTATCAGGAACTGATGGCCTAAAGATAACTTCCATCTTAATTTTATCATCCATCAAGTTCTCTCCAAGCTGTAATGTAGATGCAGCAACAGCCAGCTCATCAGCTTGTTTATTTCCTTCCCTAGGAATTGCTTGAAGGTCTAATGCATCAAAGTATTCCATATTATCCCAAACAGCATTTCGATACCTCTTTAATCTATCATTCTTGCATGCAAATTGATTCTTAGTTTGAAGAATGACTAGATCAGAATCCCCCTTGATACTAAGCAATTTTATCCTCAAGTCTTTTGCCAACTCAAGACCCAACAATAGAGCCTCGTACTCTGCTACATTGTTGGTTGCATCGAATTCCAATCTATAGGCAAACTTGAATGTGTGACCAAGAGGGGAGGTAAAGACAATTCCAACACCCTTACCATACCTAGAATGGGCACCATCAAAATTCATGTGCCAAACTCCATCGTTCTTACAGCCAACCTCCTCCTCCAAAGGAGGAAAAGAATTAGCTAGGATAGCATAGTTTCCCAAGTTGTCAGATTCATACACAATTTCATTATGAGGCTCCTTGGGATTTTCTACATGAAACTTTCTCTCCAATTCCCTATCCAATCTAACCATGATGCCCTCACTATTAGGGATGGTAGCATAACTTAAATCCATTTGCAAACTACCCCCAATATCAGCTCCCCACTTTCTAGACAATAACATCCCCCAAGCATCAAGCACATCGATCACCACAATATCCATGGCGATCATAATGTCAGGATGTACAACTAAGTGGACTTGAAGATCTTTTATTAAACCACACACTTTAATGATCTTTGAATCCATTGCACAAATGTTTTGGTAGGGTCTAGAAATCCTCAAATTTCACTGATTCATGACTTTCTTAGTCATGACACAAGATGATGCCCCAGAGTCAAACATACAATTGTGTAAAAGCATTCCATTGACCAACATAGTTATGAAAAAAGGTTGGTGGTCTCTGTTATCCCTACACATATCACTACTTTGCAGAGTGATAAGGGCATCCTCATATCTATCCTTAGAAAAATTAGACATTTCTTTTCCAATGGGAGCATCAATGGCTTTCAATAATTTATATCTTTGGGAGGGAATCTTCATGATTTCAGCGACAGGAACTAAAATCTTAGCATTATTAATCCATTATTAATCTTCTGAAATTTGCGTGAGTCCCCTGAGGTGGATGCCTCTGCATTGTGGTCTCGACCCATAACTAATTTTCCCTTTCTATCTCTGATTACTTCCTTAGATACCATGTGAAAATTCTATCACTGTAGCAACTGATTTACGTTTCCTACTTATTTCACCATAAGTTATTCATGAAATTACTTCAATAAACATTAAAATAAATACCACTGCAGGTATCACACCGTAATATAGAAACAAACATATGCACAAGAATCAACACATTGACACAGTTATTTTGGACTAATGTCCCTGGAGAAACCCAATGTGGGAAAACCAATGTAGCAAGGAAGGATTTTATTATTCAGAATTTTCTAGTACAATAGGGTGCCAAAACTGGCTTAACCACAGATAGATAAATTTTCCAGCACTTCTTCTAAACCCAACATCAACCCTACTAACCTCTGCGTGACCTAAAACCCTCTTCATCAGCCTGTTGAGACTCTGCGCAGCCTCTCTGGCCTTCTGCGTCACCCTTGCAGCCTCTACATGGATGACGCAGGCCCTGCTGGCTTTGTGCAATCTCTGCTGCCTCTGCGTGGCTCCCTTTGGCCTTGTGTCTGCCTTTTCTGCCTTTGTGTTGATCTCCCGTCTCTCTGTTCCATTCTTGCTACCTCCTGACTGCTTTCCATACCACTGGTTCAATTTCTCAGCTAACTTCGCTCCAAAAATTGAACTCACTGGTCTACCTCAGTATGTTTTTCAAGTGACCCTCTTATACTTTTCTCGTTGACAAATCACCAACAGAGATTAAGTCCCTAATCAATGGCTAAGATTAGATCTGGCTTGATCTATGACTTTTGGACCATTCTAACACAATTTTATATTAATACACATTAGTATTTTATTTTCCCTAAGTTTAGATTTGGGGACTCCATTAAAAATATTAATTATTTTAATTTTTCCCAAACTGTTTAGTATTTGCCCAAACTCTTTCTGGGTAGTGGAGATCTCATATGACTTAGCCTCTCCACCAATTTTCGTGGCTAGAGCACATCCAATGCTACCCCAAATCAACACTTGTACACCTTGGCATGGCGCGCACCAATCTCTCTAGCTGAAGAAGCTGGAGTTCCCCTAGGATATATAATCACCTGCCCTCTCCTAAACAATACATCATACCCTCTGTCCTCAAGTGCTGAGACAGATATCAAGTTCTTCTTCATTCTAGGCACATATAGAACATCTGATACTTTCAAGGAAGGTTTGGGTCCCCTATCAAATGTCAATGTCCCCACACGGACTGCTCTAATAATGCTGTCAATGCTAAGTACTATCTCCATATTAGTATCACCCTCTGAAAGCTCTAAGAAGTACTCTCTGACTCCTGTCATGTGGCGAGAAGCACCACTTTCAACATACCAAATGCTAGAAGATGCTCTGCTAGTAGCGTGGAATGCACACTCCCTCTGAACCTGTATGGCAGGTGATCCTGCACTAGTGGCCTCACAATATATGAACCTAAACTCCCAATCAAAGCTCTCTATCTCTGCAGAAGCTGCCATGGGTTTGTCTTTCCCTTTCTTGTTCTTCTTCTCTGGACACACAACAGCATAGTGTCCCAACTTTTGACAATTCCAACATTTGACTTTGGAATAGTTCTTCTCCTTGTTTCGCTGCTTGCCTTTACCTTTGCCTTTGCCTCCACTGTTGGAAGCTTGCTTCTTTGCTCTGCCCTTCTTGTCTCTTGCTAACAATGCCACATTGTCATCCTCCTCCACCTGTTTGGCTGCCCCAAGATGGTTCTTTCTGATCTCATTCTGAATGCAATCATCCCACAACCTCTCCCAATTGGGAAGGTTTTCCCATGCAACAATGCCATCCACAAAATTCTCCCAAGTCTTGGGAAGACCATTCAAAGCAATCCTCACCAACTCAATGGGTGCAATGATCTCACCTACAGCTGCCAACTCATCTCTCACTGAAGTGATCTTTGTGAGGTATGTTGTAACACTATCAGTCTTAGCCATTTTAATGGCCTTCAGTTTCTCCTTTAAGACCATTTTTCTATTTTCATTTGAGCTCTGATAAAGACTGGTCAAGGCTGTCCACATCTCATGTGCATAAGTCTTTCCTCTCACATGAGGAATGACATGGTCTTTGATTCCTTTTAGAATCAATTTTTTTGCCTTAGCGTTCCTTTTGTTAAACTCTGCCAACTGTACAGGGTCAGCAGGTACTACCACTGGGTTCTGTGTGGTATTGATCATAATGCCCCGGAGTTCTGTTTCCTCAAAGATGCTCTAGATTCTCTCCTTCCATGCACTGTAGTTGTTCTGCCCATCCAACCCGTCTTCAACTCTCAAACCCAAAGACATGTTTCACTGTCCTACCAAACTGAAATTTTCAAATATGTGCTAAAGGTTTCTGTTTTCTGTGTAAAAATCAGCTTGCTGTAATTTTCACTTTGCTGTCCCAAACTGCACTTTTCAGCCAACCAAGCTCCGATACCATGAAGAAATTTCAACCCCCACTTCAGTTATCAGTTTTCCTTATCACTCCATGTATTTAGTTTTAAATCCAAGCATGATAAAAATTCTAAAATCTGGGAATGATAATATTTTTCTGAAAAGACAAATTTAGAGATTTCACAATTGCTGAAATTGTAGAAATAGAACAGCAAAATTATGACAGCCACCCACAGAGAATAACATAGTGATATTTGGTCAATGTGACCTTGGAAAAACTCTCTAAAACTCTTGGGGAAAACCAATTTGAGAGCTCTTCTTTATTTCTAAAAATACTTTACAGAAACACTGAAATACACAATAAAAATTCCAGCGACCACAAATTACAACTTATCTCGATATCTGTGCTTGAACTCTACCTCAGAAATCGTGCCAATCAGCAACCAGCCAAAACAAAAATTGTTACAACAATAAAACAACATTAAATGTTGTACGACTTGCCTCGAAAAATGTGCCCAAAACTTGATGTATGGATTTCAGTATTACGGCTGTGTCGAAATTCGTGCCCAAATCTGCTTCAAAATTTGTGCCCTTGCTGTTGTCCCTCTTCTTCGATTTCCATGCCTCTCTCTTGCTGTACGGTTTTGCCTTGGGATGCATACAAATAAATGCTGTTGTCCAGATTTGCTGAAATGTATTCTTGCTGCTCTTGTTCACTTCTTCACTGCTAAGAAATTTTCTCCTTGCTCTCTCTTCTCTCTCAAATGCTCATGAAAGAATGAATTGATCTTTTCCTCTTCTCTTTTCCTTTTATTCTCTAAATGACCTTTTGGGTTACCCTAAGATCAAATGGCCGAGATTCAGTTAGATATAGGGATGAGAATAAATGGGCATTTATTTTCACTTTCTATTTTTTAACTCACCCACTTAAATAAAGACCCACTTCGCCTTTTATTTTTATAGTCACTTTCACTTTCTAGTTCTTCATTGACTTTAATAAAGTTACCTTTAGATTAGAATGTAAGTTTACCACTTATAAAGTCACTTTTAAATTAAATTGACTTTACCACTTATAAAGTCACTTTAGGAGAAAAGTAAAAAATATATTTGAACACTTTTCCCTAGGCCAAAGATAAAAGCCTTAGGGAACCACTTGTCCTTTGGTACCCAAATTTTAATAGTTAACAATAAGCAAAAGGAATATTATCTTATATCGGCTCTCTCCACTACCTCTCCTCCGAACACTTTGGGGAATTGGCTAATTGATAGTGGTGCCTCAAGGCACTTCACCGAGTACAAGGAAGCTCTCTCTAATCTGATAGAGAAGGAGGCAAACTAGGAGACTACTCTTGGACACGATGCCACCTTTCCCATGAAGGGAGTAGGGAATGTTACCCTTCAATTAAATAAGGGTAACACAATTCATTCACAAGAAGTTCTATATGTACCTGATCTCAAGAAGAACCTGGTGCCGATTTCGGCAATGGAAGACAAAGGATATAAGGTGGCATTCTTTGATGGAAAGATACGTGTTTGGAAAAGGAATTTTAAAGATGCTTTTACTCTTGGGTTTTGGGTTGACACTTTGTATCAAGTTGGAGGAAGTCCATTGGGAGCCATGTCTTGTGATACATCTCTACAAGCCGAAGGTTTGCCCATCTTCATTATAAGGTTCTTCCCGATGTGAGACAGATGGTGACGGGGATGCATGAGTTCAAAGTAGAGCATGAAGGTATATGTCCGGGATGTGCTGAAGGAAACTTACAAGGGGACCATTCCCCTCAAGTAATAGCAAGACCATGAATATATTATAGTTGATCCACTCCGACATATCTGGTATGATGCCCGTAAACTCTTTGGGAGGATACTTATATTATCTCACTTTTATGGATGACTATTCTCGCAAGACTTGGATCTACTTCTTGAAAAAGAAGAATGAAGTGTTCACTTGGTTCCGTCACTTCAAAGCCATGATTGAAAATCAATCCAAGAAGAGAATCAAGATATTGAGGACTGATAATGGGACTGAGTATGAATCAACTGAATTCCATGACTATTGCAAAGAAGCTAGCATTAAGAGGGAGACCACAACACCATACACTCGCTAGCAAAATGGTGTGGCTGAAAGGAAGAATCATACTATTACGGAAGCTGTTCATGCCATGCTTCATGATCAAGGGCTTCCAAAGTTTCTATGGGCCAAAGCTACGAATACCGCCATGTATGTTCAAAACCGATACCCTCATCAAGCATTGGACTCCAAGACTCCCGAAGAAATGTTCTCTGGTAAGAAACCCGATGTCACTCATTTTAGAATTTTTGGAAGTCCAATATACTTTCATGTGCCGAAAGAGAAAAGAAGCAAATTGGGTGCATCTGGGAAGGAAGGAATCTTTGTGGGCTATAGCGAAAACTCTAAGGGCTATAGAATTTATGTGGCTGGTCAAAGGGAAGTTGAGGTAAGTCATGATGTCACCTTTGACGAAGATATGGCTCTTAGCAAGATCAACAACCTTCCTATCCCAAGGAAGGACAAAGCAGCATACAACAGAAGATAGGGTGAAAAAGTGGACGAGACGATGCTGGATCTTGATGAACCTATGGATCCTATTGATCCTCCTCCCTAAGAGCCCTCCTCCTCCAAGAGAAGACCCTCATGGCTTAGGAAGACTCTCAAAGATGCTGAGAGACATATTGCACCGTGGGGGACTTTTTGTGAGATCAAGAAGCCGAACAGGTATCAAGGATACTTGACCGCCATTAGCACTATTATTCAAAATGAACCTTCATCATTTGAAGAAGTCGTGAAGCAACAAGTTTGGAAGGATGATATGAATGAAGAGTATGAGTCTATTATGAAGAATGATGTCTGGGATGTGGTCCCTAGACCCCAGCACAAATTGGTTGTCACCTCTAAGTGGCTCTACAAAATCAAGCATGGAGCTGATGGAAGTGCTGAAAAGTTCAAGGCTCGCTTTGTTGCCCGAGGCTTCTCTCAAAAGGAAGGTGTAGATTATGATGAGATATTTGCACTTGTTGCCCGATACACCACCATCCGCTCTATCATAGCTCTTGCTGCCTCACAAGGATGTAATCTACATCAGATGGATGTTAAGACCGCTTCTTACATGATTCGATCAAAGAGGAAGTCTATGTGGAACAACCCGAGGGGTTTGAGGTTCATGACCGGGAATCTCATATATGCAGGTTGAAGAAGGCTCTCTATGGCGTGAAGCAAGCACCCCATGCTTGCTATGAGAGGATTGATAACTATCTGATGAAGTTGAGATTCACTAGGAGTGAAGCTTATCCGAACCTTTACTTTAAGGTTGAAGATGATAAACCTCTCATACTGGTACTTTATGTGGATGACCTCTTTCTGACAGGTGCAGTCTCTCTCATTCACAAATGTAAGAGGGAGTTGGCTTCCGAATTTGAGATGAAGGACCTAGGACGGATGCACTACTTCCTAGGGTAGGAGGTCTAGCAAAAGTCAGGAGAAATTTTCCTATCTCAAGGAAAATATGTTGTGAAGATATTGGAAAGATTTGGGATGGTGGACTGGAAGCCTGTGACTACCCCGATGGAACTTAACTTCAAGAAGTTATGTGGTACTGCTGCCAGACTTGAATTGGGAAATGCCTCTGAGTATCGTCAACTCATAGGAGCACTGATGTTCTTGGTGAAATCCCATCCGGATATATGTTTTGCAGTTAATACATTGAGCTAATATATGGTTGAGCCTCATCACACACATTGGATTGGTGCTAAGAATCTTCTGAGATATCGTCGGGGCAAAATCACTCATGGACTGAGATACACTGCCAGAGACGTGAGGTTGCATGGTTATTTTGATGCTGATTAGGCTGGCAGTGTGGTGGATTGTAAGAGCACGTCTGGGTGGTGCTTTTCTTTAGGTTCTGCTTCAATATCCTGGATGAGCAGGAAGTAGAAATCGGTTGCCTTGAGCACTGTTGAGGCCAAATACATAACTGCGAGTGTGGCCTCCTGTGAAGTTGTCTGGTTGAGGAAGCTCTTCAGTGAGCTATTTGGACATGTGCTGGATACCACCGTGATCCTCTGCGACAACCAGAGTGGGATCTGATTATCATAGAGTCTCGTATTTCATGATTGCTTTGAGCACATCGATATTAGGTACCACTTTATTTGGGATATGGTACAACGAGGAGCAATAAGGCTCCATCACATTGTGACTGATGAGCAGGTCGCCGACATTCTGACAAAGCCCTTGGGAAAGGTCAAATTCTTGACTTTCCGAGAACGACTAGGAGTCGTGGAGAGACCCTATTATGAGGGTCCTGTATGATATGGACATTGAGCTCTGGGAGCTCTGGGGAGCTTGGGGTACTTCTTGGAGCGATGAGTAACCATAGGGTGAGTGGTTCAACCTTCCCCTAGTGGTTTGTTGTGTATAGGGTGAGTGGTTCAACCTTCCCCTGTGATACCTCGTAGCGACATGTAGGTAGGATGAATGTTTCATCCTTCTCCTGCTGAGGCATCGTACCCATGCAGTCTGGGACTCATAGGAAGTACCTCTCATCTGGCCAATGAGTAGGAAAATGAGGATAGGAACCATAGTACTACCAATGGACGCATCGTGTACTACCATACTCCCTATGCTAGGATGATATTGATCTGGGATAAATTGGAATTGACTTCGGGTTAGTAATAGTGGTATGACACACTCTATTGGAACTGCCTTTGGGTCAGTAAGAGTGGTATGAGATACTATCTTTTATCTGGGACTGACTTCAGGTCAGTAGAGAATGGTATGATACATTCTCGATCACTTCTTCTTCTTCATAGTTCAGTAGAGCAGTGCATTAATGGTAGAGATAGTACCGATTGGTAGATGGATTAGCAGATGGAGTTCTCCCTAGTTGAGGAGTGTTAAAATTGGCAACTAGGGCCAAAATCCATATGGGTCACCTTATTTATGATAGTTGATAATTTTCTTGGATTCCTCTCTCCGAGAGGTGTAGGATTGATCTCAAGATCATCTGATTCCGACATGTAAAACTGAAGATATGAATTTATTTGTATTATTGACAAATTGTCAAGGTCGACCAACAATCAAAACATACATTTTTACCCCCAGTTCATCCTCAATGTTGCATATAAAAGGAGGAGACTTCAAGTCATTATTCCATCATCTCATCTTTACTCATCTCTCTCTCCTCACTTGATTGGGTATGCTAATCTGGGCAACATCTCTCACACGTGTGAAGGAAGATTTCTGTTTGGGCAGTGTTGACGAGTTTGACCGAATTTCAGAGTCTCTGTTTTGGGTTGCGTTGACCAGCGTTGACCTCCTCTTGACTGCGGATTTGGGTGAGGGTCTTCTCCTTGACAGGCCGTAGATTTGGGCACGAAAACTAAGGTGATCTGAGCTTTGGTTTGACCAACGTTGACTGCCCTAGTTGTTCGCTGCAATTTGACTTTTGTTGACTAGCATTTGACTAGACTTTTCACATTGTTTTGGGTTGATTCATCTTGCTATTGGAGGCCGAGTGGATTGGGCTTCGACAGAAGTGATTTGGAGGTCAAATTTGACTTGTTTGACCAGCGTTGTCTTTTCTGGTTAGGGCTTTACTGCTGCTATCATAAATTATCAGATTTGTTAATTTTGTACTATTTCTCTTTGCTGAACTATTGAAGAATATAAGAAGAATTGATCAAGGGTTTCCCCACATTGGGGTTTGTCCCTAGTTGGTGCCACATCTCGTGTCCTCTTGTCTTGGCTTGTTTTCTACTGTTTATGTTTATGTTCTGTCTGCATTTTACTATCATGCTGATGTGATTGCTAAACTGGATATTGATATTGGGCTAATTAAGAAATTGAAGTAAATTGCTCTTAAGCATAGAACATACCAAAAATTAACAAGAAGGTAATATGTCAAACATTTCACCCACCATCAAGGTCGATATCTTGACCAAGTCTGACACAGTTGAAGAAATATTACTAGGGGCAACATGTCTTCCAGACGAGGTTGCCACATTTGAGGCCCGATTTAGAATATACACATTTGCTTGGTCAAATAAAGAAATTGTAGAGCACCACATTGACACATGGCTAAATGCCTCCCTTGTAAAGCAAAAGCTATGTCACATGTTTGAGTTCGAATTCGAGTTCGACAATGATTAAGTTTGATTCGAATTCGAATTTTCCGATCAAGTTCGAATGAGGTTCGACATTAGGTTTGACCATACATATTTTTCAATAATATATATATATATATATATGAAAAAATAATAAAAAATTCAAAATCGATCCAGAAACACATGAATACAAATTCTTATTAGTAAACATCATGAATAATATAGTCATTATAACATCTAGTTAAATGTAAACATACACAATAGTAGTTTGCAAAAAGAAATGACATAATTTTCAGTCTTCAAAATTTAAATGAATGTCAAATACTAGTAATCTTTTAAAAAATCACATAATCAAAACATAATCAAAATTTAAACATACACATTACAATACAACTATATTAAGAACTCATTGTAGAAAATCTTCAAATTTCAAAATTTTAAATATCATCAAAGTGATAATATCATTAGTCATCAACACATGGAATTCCATCATTTGGCTCATCTAGTGAGTCACCATCAATGCTAATATAATAAGGAAGTTATAAGGACCATTGCCAAGTAGTTATACTCCATAAAATTGTTCTAGGAAATTCAAAAAGCATAGATAATCTATACTTATGGCCTACTTGTATGATCAAAAAGCTCTAAATCATCATGTGCAGAGGGCACAGTAAAGGCACTAGAATGGTGATCATCAAAGTCATCAATAGATGGAATTCCAACATTCGGCTCATCTAGTGAGTCACCATCAGTGCTAATATCATCTTCTTCTGGCTCTAGATCAGCATCAAACCATGGTTGGGAGGAACTAGATGCATCTTTGGCCACACTACTCAAGGCCAACTTCAAATTACTGCGAACATAAACAAGGTCTTCCAACCTTGTAGACAATAATTTGTTTCTTTTCTTGGACTGGATATGGTTAAAGCTACTCTAGTTCCTTTCACAAGCAGAGGCACTTGATCCCTGACTCAAAATACGAATTGCAAAATGTTGCAATTCAGGAGTCTTTGATCCATAAAACTGCCACCATCTCCCTGGAGGAATATTGGGCCTATCTTGTACTGCACTAGACCTTGCAAATATTCCCTCTTCCAACCTGTATGCTCGGAGCTGCTCTCTAATTCTCTTGCATTCTTCTAGATCAGGGACCAACCGTTCAACTGCATCATAAAGGCCATTCATGATTTCTGCATCATTTGTTCTTTCTATCCCAAAGAGTCTAGGATCCAAATAGCAAGCTGCTGCATGTAAAGGACTATGCAACATCTTCCATCTTTCATCAATCATCTCCCATATTGCGATGTACTCATTTTCCTCATTATTAAAAGATTTTGCAATGGCTTCTTTAGCACGATCCATGCCCTCATAAACAAAACCCATGGAATGGGTATCACTATCAACCAGGCGAAGCATATCAACAATTGGTTCACATACTTTTAAGACTTTCTGAACATTGTCCCAAAAAGCATTCCCTAAAATCACCTGTTCCAACTCCTTTCCTATAGCTTCCTTTGAAGATGAGACTTTTCCCCCTCATTGTTGCAAAAAACACCTCTTATACTCCCTTTTTCTTCAACTAGCCTTTTGATAGTAATATAATATGTAGCAAACCTGGTGTCACAAGGCCTGAGCAACTCTCTAGATGCATTATTCCTGTACAAGCTCAATGTGAGTTGATGGTTAAACATGAAGTGAGAAATTTGTTTCCCCCTCCGAACTATCTCGTTAATCTATGGAAACTTTGCCAAGTCATGTAACAATAAGTCAAGACAATGAGCAGCACAAGGTGTCCAATATATTTTTCTGTATTTATCGATGATCATTTTTCCTGCTTTGACACAATTTGAAGCACTATCAGTTATAACCTAGATCACATTTTCTTCTCCAACCTCAAGAATAGCTTCCTCTAAAATCTTGAAAATAAATTCAAAGGTCTTCTTATTCCTTGATGCATCAACTACTTTAAAAAAAAGTACCCCTTTAGGGCAATAAACCAACACATTAATAAGAGGTCTATGATTCATATCTGACCAACCATCTTATAAAAGTGTACACCTTGTTTCCTTCCAAGAGTCTTTGATCTTCTGCAAATTGTTTGTAACTCTTTCTTTTGACCTCTTCAAAAGAGTGGTCCTTGTAGTCTTAGAACTAGGAGAGACATATCCTTTACCAAAACCTGCCATCATCTTACACACATTGATGAAGTAAGGGCTTCTTGCCACATTAAATGGAATTGTAGATTCAAAAACCATATCAGCTACAACGTCATCAACTTCTTGTCTTTGCATGGGCCTCCAAAGAGAATTTAATGTAGCTGTCCCACTTGATTTACCGATCTTTGATTGAGATGAACTCCCAACACCAACCGTGCTTGAAAAAAGTGCAGAAAATGAATTGTAATTCATTGTAATTTTTGTTTGAACACATTGTCTTTTGTTTTCATTTGTTTTCTTAGCCTTTTATATATTGTCATAATCTTTCTGAAGTGTCTCCTTGAGCTCTGCAGACACATTCTTGCAACCATCAACGCCACCTCCTTTGCCATTAGTGACAGAAAGTAAGTGGTCCATGACTTTAGTTAAAGATCCAAAAAACTCATTATTAGATAGCTTGCATTTCAAATGCCTCCCATGAGGCCTGTCCAATTTCTCCACATATTTCCATCCTTCTGCCGTTGACTTTGGAGGTGCCATGACAAATATGTCTGCATTTTTGTTGGCAATGGCAGATTAAGATTAAAATTTAAATAAGTGATAAAATAGTGAAATTCAAATATAAATAAAACTTGATATATTGATTAAAAAGTAAGAAGTAAAAAATCTATTGAATCATACTAGGTCATGCCTCCTAGGATACATGGTTTTGCACAATTTTCTTTTACTTCTCATTCTCTATTTAGTGAGATTGAATGCCAATCCTCAAGGAAGCACAATTTTCTTTTACTTCCCAGTCTCTAATATCTATTTAGTGAGATTGAATGTCAATCCTCAAGCAATCATTAAGTTCAATAGCAGCCAAATCTCAAACCCACAATGTTCACTATGCAAATGGAGATGCATGAAACATTCAAGGATATAAGCTTATTTTCTGATCAAGGTGAAAGTGACATAACTTTAGGCTTTAGCTTAACAATATGTTTTTTAATATAAATTCTAATTTGAGTTTAGACAAATTTTAAATCTTCCTCCTATATTTTTTTCACAATCACTAGTGAATATTTTTATTATAAAAGGCTCTAGCAAAATTTGAGAGAAGAATTACAAAAATTTCTTGTTACCGGATACATAGAGAGGTGGTAGACTAAGACTTAAGTATACTGTATGATTGTCATACTATGACTCAAAAAGAACTGAAATTAATTAGGCACTAAAAGTTAAAACTACATCAGGCTCTACTAAATACTAATGCTTTGCTCTTGAGTACACAACAATGTAGCTGATACATGACAAACATGGTAACACTGAAATTTTGAGTGCAACATTTGTGTGTGAATTAGGCTCCAGACACCTTTGATCAATTTGATAAAGTTCCTCAAGTATGCTGAAACTTCTAGCTGAAGCCTGAAGGGATGCAGTTATGATGTTTTTATTAAAGGGAATGAGAAAATTTCTCTTTGTACAAATTTGTTAACAGAAAGTATCCTTTAGAAAAACTATCTGAGAGGGTACATGCATAAAAAAGCCTCCTAATGCAGCAGTTTAGCTGAAACAAAGTTGTAAGCTAGCATTGACAAATGCTTTATCAAAAGGGACTGTTAGCCTGAAAGACGGCTATAAGTTGTACAAGCAGCATTTCCAAAAGAAAACAGGGGAACACTCAGAGTCACAGGGGGTGGATCATTGGATTCCAGAGTGTCTAGCCCAAGAGGGCAATACCTAAGGCAACCTAAATCCAAATGAATGATGATTGAGGAGGGTGCTTGAGGACTTAGGGTAACTCTGGTTTTGGGGTTTTATAGTTTTAGTTGTGGCACATAAATTCCCAGATTTAAACATGTAAATTTCAACCTATATAAAGATGAATAACAACAAGGTTTCTTTAAGCAAAGGACAAATTTGAAGTCACAGACTCACATATGAAGCTGGAAATTCCAGATTTATAAACAGGGGTTTATTAGACTTAAATGGCAATTTGAAATAAATAATTTTCTGCTATAAATTTCCAGATTGTAAAACAGAAAATAAAAGTCTATTTTTTGTGTGTTTTTTGGATGGTTGAAAGGGGAGGACTATTGCATATTTCCTAGATTGGGCTGCGTGCATATGGGTCAAATCATAAATGGACTTCTAAGAGAGTTATTCCAAGTTCCAACAAAGTGTTAGAGTTTATGATAGCAGCAAACAGAACATTATAAGTTTATAACAGTCTTAGGACCTAAGTTAGTTAGAAACTTACTAAAGTGCAAGAGGAAAGGATCTAAAAAGATCCACTTTCAAGCTACTTGTTGCCCTTTCAGAGAAACACAGTTAGAGACACTCTAATGTTGCTGCTTGCAGCGTGGGAACTTATTGTTTAAACTCATAAAGTGACAAACTCAAGCATATGACTTGCCAAGGTGCCGCTTTCCTCAATACTCGTAACTTTGAGTTGCAAGTCTGAGTCAAATTCATTTAGTTTTGTAACACTTATGTGGAGCTGTTGACATTCTGTTTTTTCCTATTTGCAGTTGCACACCATGTAAAACACTAGATCACATACTGGGACATTTACCATGAATGTTTTCTTGCAGAATCACGTTAACTTGTAAGTTGTAACATATGTAGTAGTTTATTACATTTAAAACACCCTATTCTATTCCTTGACAAATAGAGTAAATATTGACCAGCGATGTAATTTCAGTGTCCACAGTCGCTGATTAGGTGCCAATGGGGGAATCCTCAAAAAACTGCTATAAATCATTTCAAATGTAAGTCTTATGGAAGTGAATGAAAAATATGTCCATATGCCAAGGGCCGAACATGATGATCTTAATACTGCACTCACATCCAAATCTGTTGAGTTGATAAAATTTTGAAGAAAAGTCAGATACATGCTGTAATATTGATAATGGTTGGTTAGTCTCAAACTCGGCTTGGTGCATAAAAAGAGCCCAACTGAATAGCCGGTAGCAAGTTTCACCCATGAGTACTTGCGGTAGGGACATTGGTTCGGTTGTATGCAATGTGCATATCATTATTCATATATGAGGTATAATGGCAAGCCCAATCAAATGATGGCTGAGGCTGCATTCACACGGCACACAGGCAAAAGATCCAATCCCATCGATTAAACAATTAAAGGATCGTTGTAGTGGCCTAAGAGAACAGACAGGGTTCAACAGTAGAATCTACCTAGCTATTAAGCAAGTATTAGATTCAGGCTTCAGCTGTAGGATCATTTACCCAGTGAAAAGTTGCACACCAACAATCAAATGACCCAACAATCAGAATGCCCTGTCAAATAATAATGGCGTGGGTGCATAATGCATTTAGTTACTACACCCAAATTCTAACCCACGTGACTCAGATATCAGATGATATAAAAATATGAATTGCAACGTTATTATAATTTATATCATATATGATGGACTGGAGGGTCGACAGTACCTGTGTTCATTGTTACGGGGAACGTGTTTCAACTTTCGTGCACACTGCAGATTGCAGTCAACACCGAAGATCGAACGGGGGTGCAACAAAATTGCTTACGGGCCACGGGCCACGGCTACAGCTTACAAGCTCACACGGGTGACGACAGTGGGCATGGGCTCAGGCAAGCGCAACCATGTAGTCAGTGACTACTCTAGTAGTGAGCCAGTGACTGAACTCGCAAGGTGTCGGCAGCAAGACCACAACAATCTCCTCAACGCACCGCATAGCATACAGCGCAATCAAGCGCACGCGGCACAGCAATATGCCAATACAAACACGGCTAGCTCAATACTCTATTCACTCGACCGACCAGTTATAGCTTGTGCCAAATCCTTCCCGCATCATTGTTTATAAGAACATTTTGGTGGGAAGCGCTGCAAAAAACCAGTATGCGACCCATGGTTTTCTCATAAACAGGCAAATAAAACTGTAAAAAAAAACCGTCCAACCTCAAAAAAAAATCGTTCAAATTCGCTTTAATGTTCGTTCAGGTTCACTTTCAGGTTCGGGTTCGGATGAGGTTCGAATTTGCTCAAGTTCGCCGTTCAGGTTCAAATTTTAGGTTCGGCAGACCTGAACGAATTTCAATTTTTTTTCTAGGTTCGCCGAATTTCGAACTTGAACCTTCAATTTCGGCGAACCCTGTGACATAGAGCAAAAGTAGCGACCATTGCATCCATCAAAGGCCACAACTATCAAGTTCGAAATAGATAAGTTGCACAAAGTTGGGTTCATTTATCCCATTGCCTACGCATCTTGGGTTTCCAACCCTGTACTCGTCATGAAGAAACATGGGACATTATGTGAATGTATCGATTTCGGGATTTAAACAAAGCATGCCCTAAAGATAATTATCCCACACCCTTCATTGACTAAGTCATTGACGTTTGTGCAAAGCATGAGGCTTTACCCTTCGTGGATGGATTCTCAGGCTACAATCAAATTTAGATCCGCCATATAAATCAATACAAAATTGCGTTCACCACTCCTTGGGGTACCTTCGTATACAAGGTCATGTCCTTTAGTCTTAAAAATGATGGTGCCACCTTCCAGTGGGCCATGAATTACATCTTCCACGATTTGGCTCATGTCATTTTAGCATACTTGGACAACCTCACCATTCGTTCCTGTTACTATTCAATTTAGCAAGGGTCTAATGAGGGTTTCCTAAGGGACTACTACTAGATCAACTGGCAAAAATGGGACAAGGACCCACTGTCACCTCAGTCGATGTCCCTTGATTTTTACGGACCTTCATCAATGCGAGGAGTCTCGGAATAATGAAATCATTAGGAATGATGAGTCATTGATAGGGTAGGTAGTGATTTCTAGGGCTCGTTCATAAGAGAGACTCAAATAATAGGGCTTACTTGATTTAGAAGCAAGGTGAAAGGCTCTCTAAGAAAGGCTTAAGGGAGGCTTAAACCTAGGGATTAGAGGTATTCCTTAATGAGGGATGCCCTAGACCGAAGATTCCTTTATAGGCAAGGTTTCTTGGAGATATGGGACCACAAAGAAGCCCAGGAAGGCCCAAGCACAACCTAGGGTTTCGGGTGAATCTTCGAACAAAAGATCAAGGCCAAGCAAGGGAGAAGAAGGGATCAATGATAAGTGAACTTCTTTAGAGTTTTCTAGCAAAATAGATCCCTTAGAAGATTGCTAACGTTGAAGGACCAATGACTCAACAATTTTGGAGCTAGGGCTTCGTGTATCTCACAAACAGAACGTGGGATTGACTTCAAATTTGGAGGGCATGTGGAGGACACCCCAACGCAGTTCCTAGCCAACTCACTGAGCAAGATGATGGCTCTAATGGAATTTGTTGGATGCCCTAGCTTGGCCGTCGAGGATTAATGCAAAAAAATTGTGGAAAGAAGGAAAATTTAGGGTGATCCCGAAGGACTTGAGACCAGTGTGTAACCAATTGTGGAGAATGGAGTCAAAGTGATTTTGATTTAGGGTTTTTGCTCTTCCAAGGAGCCTAGCTGCAACTTTGCATGCCCTAGAGAAGCAAATGCAAGGTCACAACAAGGATTTATACTTTGACTTGTCAATTAATGGAGTTTCAAGGTGTAAAGAGTTAACCCACCCTTAGAAATAGTTCGATCTTCTTGTCAAGATGAATAACATATGCAACGAGCCAATAGTACAAAGTGTTTATGAATTTCGCATCAATAATTAGGGCACAAAAATAACCATAGCATAGCGTTCCATACATTAGACAATAAACATGAGAATTTTCGCATAAAAGAGTACTTATAAGACAAGAAGATTATATCCATCCGTTAGAATTGCAAGAATGTAGCTCCAAGATCAGATAACAAATATCCAAACATCAAAATGCATCAAATAATCTCCAATTCATCCAACAATAGCAAGTCTGATTTCTTTTCTCCAAAGAGATACAAATCCAAGGGATGATGAGGAATGAAATGAGCCTCTCATTAATATATATGATCCTCTAAGGGATTCAAATTACCTACTTAGGCCTAATGATGCCCCTAATAATAAAATAACGTACAAATAACAACCCTTTGGTGACAAGCCCCCCAAATAGCTCCATAATATGAACAATAAGCTTCTCAAGAGGGTCGAAATGATAATACAATAGCTAGGAGGGCCATTGGAAGGCATAGTGAAGTCTAGCAAGTGCTAAAATGAATGGAAAGGCTCCAAAAATAGTGATGAAGGGTATGGCCGCCTTGATCTCCAAGCAAATGACTTGTGGTGCTCCCAAGTGGTTGTGGGGGCACAAAGGCATCCTCATGGATCTCCAACTGAATCGAACAAGAATGTATCCCATCTGCAAGGTTTGGACCAATGATGCAAACCCTCCCTTTGTCCCCCATATGAGACACAACCCCATCTGGGCCCTGGATCAAGTGCCAAGTGTGTAGTCGACTGGGCAAGGTATTCTAGGTGAATCATCATCATCAAATAAGTGGAACATGAGTGAGCAATGAGCGGTGTTGAAGGATCCCATGGCATGGCTATCTGCTCTCTGCTATAGTGGAGGCCCATGGCTCTCAACACAAACCTTATAAATGCCAATTTGACTCTTTGGAGGGCTTGGACCCCGAATAGGTAGACCAAACTCCAAGATGAAGACCCACTTGCAATCCTGCATAATATCTAATGCGTTTTCTCACCTTCCAGTACTACAAATCATTAGTGTAATTGAGCAAATGAGCTTACAAGTCATGGAACCAAGTGGGCATTTCATAGTGGCTTGCCCTTCCATAACGGGCTTTAGAGTGTAAAGGTGTCTTCAAGTTCAAGAATGAGGTTAATCCAGGACCCTATTAAGTAGTTTTAACCTTTGAGGGAGTGATAGGTCCATGGTACATCCGTTCTATGGCAGGTGTCATGTGATATAATGATGGAACAGAGTGGGGCATCAGGGAAGGCTCCAAGCCACATGCATGACACAAGGGTAACTATGATAAGGGAGGCCCACACTAGGGTGTATAGATTTAGGAGGCAGCAATCATGGTACATGAGTTACCCCGACTTTTGTTTTTCCACCGTTCTTCATATGCCTTTTGCCTTTTATTGATTTTTTTCTTTTATGACTGCTTGGGGCTCTAGAGAATGAGAGCATAATGTGTAAAATATAGCAATGACTACCCCCTTAAGGTTGGGCAGTTCATTGCCCACTAGGGGTTGGGACAATTTTGGGTTCCTTAATTATGCAAGGGGCCGATATGAGTGGCCCTAGGAACTAGGGTGATGGCCATGATGATAAGGGTAGAGCTCATGTTGACTTTTGCCCATGTGCACACTGGTCACTGAGGAACAACACCTTAGGGACGCCCTCACAGGTACTTAGGCAGATCCTCATGTTATATCTCTCCGGGAGGATCAAGAGGGTAGGTCCACTCACTCGAGGTTATAGAGATCCATTCACCAGAGGATATAGTGATGTGATAGTGGATGTGATGATGTCAGTCGGATGTATGCCAAAGTGCACTATCATAGATTTAGGCCATGACATCCAAGGATGTGTAGGAGCATCTAGCGTTGAGCAGTGGTTGGCAGGTGGACATGGAGGTACATTGTGGTGTGCCATAGTGTCTTGGATTGCGTTGTGGAGTAGGAAGAGTGGTTCACATCACATTTGGTACATGGATGCTTGGTGATATGCAGTGGAATCTGGTGCGGCACCATGGGCTCTTGGAGCATTGCCGCCAAGGAGACATAGGGGTAGGAACATGAGATGTACCATTAGGAGTAGCTCACCTTGGATGAATGAGGACATTGTTGAGTATTTGGGGACGACATGTTCAACAGAGGTAAGTCTTCAATTGGGTTATCAACAAATTCGAGGCAGAGAGAGGGACGTCCATAGGATTACTCTTCAGTATCCCGACAGATTCTTGATCACAGCCTTAGGGCCTACCCACCCTTCACTCTCCAGTATTTCTTACAGTTGCAATGCGTTTGGTTGTTGCCCTTTGATACTCCCAGTACAGGCAACAGGAAATGGGAGGTTCACCCTAGGCAATTTGATGGGACACAGTGTCATGGGTAGGAGGGAGACTCTTTAGTTGAGACATTTGGCAGGGGCATGGGCCACCGTATACAGGCTTAGGGATGGCGTGGTTTATTGCTGAGGTAGCATATGTTCCACACTTGGATTCACACTTGGGGAGGTGATTGTGAGGGAGTTGCATGAGGAACTTTTAGCGAGACAGTCTGAGGCATTATATGAATATGAGGTGCAGTGGATGGTAGACCTGATCTACAGGCAGATTTTTAGAGTCTAGACTCCAGGTAGTATCGGGGTGCACTTTCCGGAGGCAGGATCATAAACTTCATGATGTGGTATGGCGAGGCAAATTTACCCTATTGTTGCTCATGACCGAGATTGGTAGTAGATGGGTAGGCATTGGAATCTTGGAGATGTCTATTCAGGATGAGCTTGGCCTTCACAAATTTTTTTCCATCAAGTCCTAGGAGAGGAGGATACGGCTCGCGAACGATGGAAACCATGTCCTAATCAGAGTGGCGCAACGTCAACATGGTGGCACCCTTTTGAGATCAGGGAGTGATCATTCAGATCTTCCATTGGGCTTTAGCGAGTCATTGATGGTGGGTGACTTCATTGGCATGGCAGGTCAATTGGCAGGATGATATATGGAGAAGCTCATGTGAGCGAAATTTTATCTCCGCAGGGATTGGGTGGTATCTTCAAGATGAGAGGGACTACTTGCTAGGGCATCTTCATGAGGAGTTGTACATAGTGACACATTATCATGATTCCCTACTCATTGATGGTATGCAGAGGGCTTCTGGTACTTATACTTAGAAGGATAGTGAGTGGAGCAAGGGGAGCTTCATGTTGGACAGGATGGCTTGGGATCCTGGTATTGCGGGATTCCTTCATGACAGGAGAGTGCGGAGGTCATGGATGATCCAGTGGCGCATTTGGGACCCTGGCATATTTTGCAGTGACAGTGGGGACCAATAGCTAGAGAGGATGCTTGTTCAAGAATTGCTTGAGGACAAGCAATTTTCGGCAGAGAGGATTGTAATATCCCCAATTTATATTTTCATCATTAGAGATGAGTCTTGGGAGAGGCCGAAATTCCAATATTGGGACTTAGGAGGTGTTGACCACTGCGTGTCAATGACCCATAGCAGTATACCCCCTTTTTTTGCAAAAGGGATAGCACTTGATCAATGTGTTTGTGTTGTCCAGCTATCATCATCAGCTTGACTTCCAAGATGTTATGTAAACCCTTTCTACATGTGTATAATGTAAATAATCTCAAGAGATTTGTGTCATGTATCTAACGACCTAGGTAAACCTACTTTTCTAGTGACGATCTCCATTCTAGGAGGTTTTTGTCTCACCGATCCATTCTCGGATGGTCGACAGAGTTTTCCTCTAGTCTTACCCCAAAGCTGGAATGGATTTTGTTGCTAGGATCTTAGGCAAGTCCTAATGTTCTAGATCGAGTCTATGTAAAAGTAATTTGGGAATAATCCTAACTGGATAGGTTATTTTATTACAAATTGCTTGGTTTGTTGGATTATATTTGTGTCGCAGAAATGGGTAGTCTGTGAGGATCAATTACAAATGGGTTTTCCCCCTTATGATGTAAAGAAATATAAAAATCATGATGTAAAGTGTCTTGAGGGTTGGAATCATAGGTTAACTAATTTAATTTTCTGGCCAAAAATCAACTAAAATCCTAAGCCAAAAATTTAATTAATTCTAGGCCCTAGGTAAATTTAAATTCTTCAAAGGCAAAATTCGTCGGTCCTTAAAAATTAAATTTTAAAAGATCTCGAGACTAAGGTAAATTAATTATTTTGCCAAATTTTAAACCTTTGATCTTCGGGGGTTAAGTCAAAGTCAAATTTTTGGGGAAATTAACTCAAAATTTTTATTTTTGAGTTAATTAAAATGAGTTTAATGAAATTTTTCGAATTTCCCCAAATATTTAAATATTTCAACAGATGAGCTTAAAAGAAATTTTAATCTTCATCAACAGTCGAGATTGCTTTGACGAGGATCACTTGAACTAGCTGTTGGAGGATTTATCCTTAAATAGGAGGTCATTTGTCAGTCGATTCATTTGACCTTTGAGTCGTGTGCTTAACAAGAAGCTCTTCTGTAATCTTTTTCTGGATAATAAAGAAAGATTTTGGGGTTAAATTCTACTGATGTTACTCTTCACGGGAATACTGTAAGATGTGTTGTTTTCATGCATAGTTTTTTCTAAAGCCATTGATGATAGCTTTTGAAGAGTGATTTGAGTACGGGTATATTGCTCAGTCGCTAGGCTTTGAATAATAATCTAAATTTTGAATGTAATAGCAGGTATCTCTATTTGCCTGAGTTCTATTATTATTTTCTTGCTCTATTTTTAATGGCTGGATCGAGTTTTGCAGGGAAATCTTGATTTTAGATCCTCGAGTGTTGGGGGAAATTTTTAGTTGGACCAGCGAACTCCCGATCTGTATTTCCTGAATAGCCTAGCTAAATTAACTCCGGGCTTATCATAAGATTTTTTTTGTTCATGATGCATGAAGGGTTTTGAGTTAATACCTCCTTTAAAAATTTATTTTTTTGTGCGGGTTAATGACAGATCTGGGTGATTAGAGCCTATCGCTTGTAAATTTTGTAATTATTTTCTAACGTGGGTTTTTCTGGGTTTTAGTTTTTATCATTGTATATATCGTTTGGGTGTTTTCTTGTCGTAGTGCAAGTATAAATCTGAGGAAAAAATCTGTGTAGAGTCTAGATCTAGGCTCTGGAGGGTAAGATCTGGATCTCTGGGGTTTATCAACATAATTTTCTAGGGATATTATTCAATTTTTTTTGTAGTCCAAGGGTTTGAAATTTTTTAAATCTGGAAATTTTTATAAGTGTTTCAGGGATAAATCTGAAGCAAAGGATTCAACATTTTAATCAAAATTTATGGAAATGTTTTAAAGAGTTTCTGGGCTACCATTTCTTTGTTGATTAGTTTTTTCGATTTGCTGCCTAGGTTTTTGGGTTCACTACAAAATTTCAATTTTTTTTTTAAACCCTTATCCCTCCATTACTCCAATCTTCATCCGCTGCCTGTCTGTGTCTTCTTCCTCACTTGCAAACCCTCCTTGCAGTCCTGCCCGCAACCTTCTTTCTCTCTCACTCATCTGCATTACTCATGTTGTTCTCTCTCTTCATCAAACCCATCACAACTCCCTCAACGCTGCCCACAACCTCCATATTCCTGCACACAATCTCTCCGCGCTATCACCTTCTCTACTTGCAGTCTTACCTTTCTGTCGCATCATACCCTTCGCTGTCTTCGAAACCCTCATCCGCTGTGTCCTCCATCCTGTGGCTCCTTCACTTCCTTCCGTCGTCGAGCCCCTACAAAATGTCGCCTTATCCTTCGCCACAACTCCTTTTCCCTACGCTATCCCACCTATCTCTCTGCCCAAGCTCCTCTCGCGGCCTACCCTTGCTTCCCTCCTCTCCACAGTCGAGCCTACATGCACAGCAAAAAACAAAGCATTCAACCCTTTTTTTTAATTTGTATATACATTAGGTTAGTGCGTTTTTCATTTCATTTTTAATTTGTATATGCGTTAGGGTTAGTGCGTTTTTCATTTTCATTTAAAATTTGATTTTTTGTCATGATTGTTATTTTTTCGATTTGTTTTAATTCGATTTTTTGATTTGATTTTGATTTTCTTTCCTTTTTTATTTATTTTTGATTTTGCTTTAAAAAAATCTAAAAAAAAAATTAAAAATTCTAAAAAAGTTTAAAAAATCTTCATTTTTGTGACTTTAGAATGGCTAAGGAATTAAATTAAAAGAGGATTTAACCCTTTTGATTTACTTTCGCCACATTAAAATTTTAATTTCTTTAGTTACCACATTAAATTTGATTGCCTAAGGGATAATTAACATTCAAATTTAAAGTTCCTTGGTGTCATTGGTGTTAAGTGTAAAATTTTGATTTTTGTGGTATCGATTTCTCTATTGGAAAGTGCAATTAATGTTTTGAAAATTATATTGGCTATAGGAGAAAGATAATTAATTCTAGATCTGGGTTATTGAAGAAAATCATTTTTAATCTAGAATCATTGCTTAGCATTTAATTTTCATAATTCTTCATGGGATTTAATTGTTAGAATATATTGCAGTTTTGGGCGTTTACATTTAATTGTTCATGATCGTACCTTCGCCACATTTATAAACTGCTCAGGATGACTTGTTTCTGTTTAGTCTATGGTTAATTGAATATAAAGGCACTGGTCTATGGTTATTTTTATCTTGTGGTTGTGTCTTATCTTAATCTATTGATCTCAGTTAACCAAGACTCATTTACATTTGTCAAGTTGTCCATTTTTAAGTCTCTTAGAGCCTGTGTTTCACAAGCTATCCTCATTTATTGACCCCAGGGACTACCCCCCTTGACTTGTCTAGGAGAGAGTCTACATGGAGTGAGTAAGGATTAGAGTGACAGCCCTTACTCTGAGCATTGTCACGGTGCCTAGACACTGTGTGCGACAACAAGAAGAAAAGGTAAAAATTGCGGCTCTAGTGGAATATGGGGCCCACATGAAGTACACACTTGGGGAAGAAGGAATTCGAATTCCTTGAGGCAAATCGAGTTGGTGGAGGGATCCACAAGGAATGGATGGCTGGCAATCATAAAAGGACGGAATGAGGGAGCAATAGGGGTCTTTTGTCTATACGAAAATTGAATTTGCCTTAGCTGTTCAGCTGAGCTAATATTGTGTTGTTTAGCACACGAGTGCCTCCGAGCGGAGATCTCAACCCTTGCTTTGGTGGACTTCGAGTGCCAACCCTAGGAGGGAGTTCTACTTCGTTCCAAGTCGTATTAGCAACAATGGTTTGAGTTACAACAACATTAAGTCGAGTTACAACAAGGAGGCTGATTTACAACGGCAGGGAAAGGAGCAACAGGAGGGCCGAGTTATAGTGGTAGGGAAAGGAGTAGCAAGAGGGCCGAGTTACAATAGCAGAAAAGTAGTAGTAGGAGGGTTGCGTTACAACAGTAGGAAAATAGCAGCAAGGAGGTTGAGTTCCAGCAGTAGGGAGAGTAGCAGCAACACAGAGCAGGGAGAGTAACAACAACGCAGAGCAGGGAGAGTAACAGTAGCGCAGGGATTGCGCAGTCTTTGGAGTGAGATTTGTTGGGACAACATTATATTTGTGATTTTGGAGCTGGGGAGTTGGGAGATCATTTGGAGGGCCATTTGAGGAGGATTGCTAGAGTTGGGAGTGCAGAGATTGATAGGATCAATTACAACAACAAAATTCGTATTTGGAGGAGGGCCAAGTTGTGAAGGGTCAATTTTTGAAGGTTGGAACCAAGGGAAACCCTTTCTAGGTTTTTCTGTGTTTTGGGCAAGGATCACAATCCAAAATTCCTAGAATTTTCTGGGCACTCTAGAGTGGGAAAATCAGGGGGCGGAGTCAGGTAGCAACGCGGTTTTGGAGCAACAATGTAGTTTTCTAGAGGAGCTAGTTATTGCAATTGTTGGGATTTCTTGTACTGATCACCTGGTGCTTGTAGCTTGCCTTGTGCAAGCCTAGGTGCACTGACCCCGACTCTTTGTACCACACGCTGATATTATTAATAAAATCTTGGTCAGTTTTGGGATTTGCCGAAATTTTTGGTTCATGTGTATTTGTTTCTGAAAATTTCTATGTTATTGTATTTGCATGTCTTTGTTATCATTGTAAAATTTCCATTAGGAATATTGCATTTTTATGGTACATTTCCTGTTGAGAGTGGCCAAATTATGCTTTTTACTCTTTTTTTTGCTGCATCAACCTTCGGGGCATCATTCTAGGCCCGACCCAAAGTGTGGACAAGGGGAGGGGGAGGCTAACTCCTTGTGGACCCAATGGACAAATGTGGACCCGGATGGGAAATATGGGAAAAAAGGTTATAATGAACGGAGGGGAATGATGTATGTGGCGTCAAGAAGCAGGACCACACAACGAAAATCAAGATTTCCCATGTAGTGCCACTCCTAAAGCTAGTAGCCAATAAAGGTGATCCCACGGGACTAGGATACAAGGTTAACCACCAAGTTGGGCAATGGGACATGAGTACAAACCAAGTCCATTCTTTCCACCGAATTTCCCCACTAATCCATGCCCAAAAGTGTCTATGGCAAGTAAGCAAAAATGCCCAACTACATAATGAAAGTCATACCTTCGGGGTTGGAAGGCCTCAAACATACAATCATGACAAATGGACAAGGGTGCACAATGGCTAGCTCAGGTGGCGGAGATAATGGCACATCGAGCTATCTAAGGGTTGTAAGTGGCTGCCAGCTGAAGACAATCTAGGAGAAAAATTTCTCTTATGGGCTTCACCCATAGGTGGTGGGTAACAGTTCCAAAAATTGCTCTGATCATATTGAGGACCTACGAGTTGTATTTTAGTGTTGTCAGCAATGTAACTTATACTTGAGCCCCCTTAAGTCTGCGTTTTGCATAAATGCAGGATGCTTGTTGCGATTCATTATCTCCCAACAAGGTATAATGGTCGACCCATTGAAAGTACAAGCATTTGCGAGATCCCCCCACAAAAAACGTTAAGGTAGTTGCAAAGTCTCCAAGGCAAGGCCAATTTCTTGCGCCGCTTTGTTTGCCAACGCAGTTGTGTGACCTAGTCTACATAAAGGATGGTACGACCAAGTTCTGTACGACCAACCCACCCTACTCTAACAAACTGATGGAGAAGGCATCATGACGACTTGGATCTCTTCGCGCGTCGATACGATATTCCAACAAATTGCATATGATCGTACAACTCCTGACACAATACAACTACCACCTCACTAAAGCTCAAATGAGGTGGCATTGTGGGCCCCACAACCATGATATATGCTCTCATTGCCATCTTCTGGACATCAGTATGGGAGCCCACGAGCTCTATTTTCCAAATCATCGGGATAGTTGTGATCAGGTCACTTCATTCCTCATCATGGAATCTTCTGTTTCGTTTGCCAAAATTTTTCCTTTTGGGACCCTTTTTACATTCAAGATGTTGAAATTCTAGTGTATCTAGGACTAGTATAGTTTTTCATATTTGATAACTAATTCTATAATAGTTTTTCACAATTGATAACTACTTATATTGATGCGATCAATTTTTTGTTTATTCTTCAATCGACAAGTAGCTATACATGAAAAACTTCAACCATTGAATTCTTCAATAAGAGCAGTGAATAGAGATCACAATAAACAATAAACAATAGACAAGAGATACCAAGATTAGGCTCACAGCCAGGGCAAAACCCACAAGGGGAAAACCCAAAATTCTTTCCTTATGAGAGAGCGATTTTGTCGATCAAAATTACATCAAGTATATTCCAACAAATCCAAATCTAACCTCAATAAAGCACAAGTCAAGGTCAGTCAGTATAGAGAAAATCTAGCTCCAAGTCAAGCAGAGTCATTTACATAATAAGGCTGAAATTCGGCCTTGAGGTCACTGTAATAAGAGGCCAAAATTAATATTGTATTCTCCACAAAAAAGTTTATGCACTGGTCAAAGAAACTCAACCAAACTCACAGCGAAATCACTCGGTCAACTCAGGTCAACGTCACATTGTAGAAGCAAAAATATCAGTCTCAAGAATCAACAAACTTATAAGGCATGCGACCTTCCAAGTAGACCTAATCTGAAGTAGAATAGATGCCAATATGCCTAAGACAAAATACAATCAATGCAATCACCAAGAGAAATTCAACTCATAAGAAAAAGAGGTCTTCTTGCCCTTCACACGTGTGGAGATGCTCTCTGAAAATTGCAGAATGAACTTGATGAAATTCGATGTGATTGATGCTCCAAATGAGTGCCATCGATGCCATATATATGTGTGTGTTATATGTGGGCTAATTAGCCCTAATGGGACTGACTTGAGGATCTCATTAGGCCGACTTATAGGATGAAAAAAACAAAATTTTCCTTCAAATTTTCCAATGAAAAGTGATGACCATAGCTACATAAATTTTCAACACATGATACTCATAAGGTGCACCTTGCTATTTTTTCCTATTGGTTTTGTATTTGAATTATGTCAATTCTATATTTTGATGATACTTTCACTAGGGGTCTTGGTTTCAAGCTTGTAGGTCACTTTGTTACTCAACATGAGACCATGTGCTCGTGATAGTTGATGAATTTACAAGGTATCATTCTTCACTAGTATGATAGGTTTCCCTTGAAACATTGCATATCCTGATATTATTTCTTCTGAATTAACCATAAGGTCCATCTCCTCAATCACGTTTACCACCACCTTCCTCTTGCACTTGGTAAACATTCACCTTGGTATATAGTTTCTCCACCTACATGGATAGCTGCATCAAGTAGCACCTTTGCATTCTTGGGATCCGTGGTCCTCTTTTTTGCCCGGGTATCATTCATTTGCATGACTTCAAAGACGACCTCATTTCTCTCTCCTCATCTCATTGCTCACCACCCTTCTTGGGCACTTTTTATATCTTGATCATCATGAATGCCCCACCGCATTTTGCACTTGGCCTCTCATGCCTTCATATTGCGGTAGACCATCTTCATGATCCCTCCATTTCATTTACCTCACATCGGGACCAGCTTGAGGGGCCCCCATCCTCGACAATTACTCCCCTGCATCATCATGCAAGCCATCGTACATTTGGGGCATCTGTCTTTGTGTTTGTACATCCAACACCACTTTTAAAATCTTTTGGCAAGTGTACAAAGTTTGTTTCTTCAGAAAAAGATCCTCAACCATTTACTTTTTTGTGTCTATTACCTAGCGACAGTTCCTAGTCACCTCTAGTTTGAGTGCACCTCACATACTATTCACTCAGTTTCATCTCACGTATCATCTCAATACTTCCTGTCAGATATTTATATTACTGCGACTTATCATTGACAGTCAGAGCAATCATTTATTCTTCCTTGGATGTCCTCCTGACTTCAGGGGCCTATCCCTTAGAGTTTTGTTTTGACTGCCATCACTCGCATTTGCACTCCAGCCTAGGGAAGTTCTTAGTTTTCCTTATGTATTGTTAACCTTAGTCATTATGCCTTTGAACTACTTGACATATTTCAGTACTTGTATCAACTTCACATGGATTCCTTGGAACCCTCTTTATTCTAGATGGTCATCGCTTCTTTTCTGTTGACATCGACATTCATTCTCTAGAATCAAAGCAATACCTTGGTTGTTCCCCCCCTTATGAGGTCAATCTCAAGTGAAACAATGGGAAACATCATCTCCCATTTATTTCATCGATCCCTCTGATGTTAAACACCAACATAGTTTTCACATCAACGATGTATCATACTTTACGACAATTGCATTTCTTTCATCTGTTTGAAGACCCATGCAGTTGGATTGCACTCCTCTTAGCAATGCATTTTGAATAATGCATGGGGGCACCCATCACAACCTTTTGTCAGAAACGCCCTTGAGGGCGAAAGCAATCATCTTCTTTAGAATACAACACATCAACTTCTTCAACTTTGATTTGACAGGATTCATTCTTGTGTACTTGTAATATGACAATCGAAGCCATGATCATGAGCATGGGACATGCCCGCCTCGTATATACATTTTTTTGTATAAAAATTCTATTATCATGGTGTTCCTTAATTTCTCAGTAAGGATTTTCTCTATTCTCTCCTCAGTAGACACGCTCTCTCAAGAAGTTAGTAGGACTCATCGTCAAACACAACAAAGCATGATGTATTTTGGCTATATGTTCGCTCCTAACTTTAGACATTAGGGGGCAACCATTATTATGGAAAAATTGTACACACAATTGTACATGTTAGGTTGCACTTAGTATTAAAAAACATATAGAGGTGTGTTAATTTATATTGGAAGAATCATGGAACCCAAAAAATCAAGGGCTCTCTAAAGGTCCACTTAAAAATCATTCCGTGTGAGCACAAAGCAATTTTGCATTGATTGTGTGGTTGTTTCTCTGATAGCCGTGTGGATTTGGTGAAGTGACAACTGAGTAGTCCGTGGATCACATCTCATTACTGGGCCAAAATTCTCTGATAGGTCAAGATTGGTTGCACATTTTCAAGCATCTCGAGCCTCAATTGGGAAAGAACATATCTCCTACCAAGCTCCCATCTCATTAATGGGCAAGTAGGAGCTATGAGCTGATTTTGTATCTATAAATAAAAGGAGGAGTGCCAAAACTAAGAATAAGTGAGAGCCCAGTTATGCCACCAAAAGTTGCTTGACCAATTAGCATCATTTTGCCTAGAGAATTCACCATTTGAGAGTTTTCTATAGCTTCTTTGAGAGAGAGTTGCTTTGCAAAAGGATTGGAGAAAGTAAACTCATTGTTGAAAGTTAGAGAGCACCATTCCTCAACATAGCTCTTTTCAAGTGTCTTCATATTTATCATATTGCATCTCTACCAACAACTAATAAAGAGGATCTTTTTCTATTCTCTCATCTTTAGTTTGTTTCTCATCATCGAACACAACCTTGTACCCCTTTTCGTCAATAGTGGGCAACTTTTATTATGGAAAATTTGTACACACAATTGCACAAGTCAGGTTGCACTTAGCATAAAAAAATATACAGGTGTATTAATTTTTATTGGAAGCATCATGGAACCCAAAAAATCAAGTGTTCTCTAAAGTTCTATTAAAAAAATCATTTAATTTTTGCACTGACCATGCAACTATTTCTTCGATAGCCACACAAATTTTGTGAAGTGAACTGAGAAGTCCATGGATCACATCTCATTATTGGGCCAAAATTCTCTCACAATTCAAGATTGCTTGCCCATTTCTGAGCATCTCAAGCCTTGGTTTAGAACATATCTCCTACCAAACTCCCATCTCATTAATGGTTAAGGAGGAACTATGAGCTGATTTTGCATCTATAAATAGGAGAGCCAAAAACAAGAAGTGAGAGCAAAGTTATGTTGCCAAAAATTTGCTTGAGAAATTAGCATCATTTTACCTAAAGAATTCACCATTCAAGAGTTTTCTATAGCTTCTTTGAGAGAGGTGCTTTGCAAAAGGATTGCAGAAAGGAAACTCCTTACTGAGAGTTAGATAGCACCATTGCTCGTCAAGTGTCTTCACACTTATCATGTTGCAGCTCTACCAACATGTCAACAACTAATAAAGAGTATCTTTTTCTATTCTCTTGTGTTTAATTTGTTTCTCATTTTTCTCTATTGTTCAAAGTGTATGATTCATGCTTCGTTTTCCCATTAATTACATTGTATTTGTGTTCTATGTATAACCACTAACATTTCTGATTGTGGGCTTCCTTGTAGGTGACAACCAAGCTGCAAAGAAACAAGAAATTTGGGACACGATTTCTCTCATCATGGAACAAAACCTCATACCCCTTTTCCTCAATAGTGGAACTGATATCAAGTTCTTTTTTAGCCTCAAAACATACAAGACCTCTGTCACTATCAAGGGTGGATGTGACTCCCTCTAAAAGGATATGGTCTCAATACGAACTGCTTTGATTGTAGTCATCATCAAGCACCACCTCAAGATCTATGGCCCTCTTAGTAAGATCTGTAAAGTGCTCATTGACACCTATCAGATGGCGTAAGCTCCATTATCAATATAACATATACTGGAAGATGTATCACTAGTGGAAATGCTAACCACCAAGGAAAACTCCTTGAACTTTGTGGAAAACTCATCCACCTCAATTGAAGCTACAATACTCTTCTTCCCTTTCTTGTTAGGACACATAATTGCATAGTGGCCCATCTTTTGACAAGAAAAGCATCTCAAGTTGCTCATGTCGTCCTTCTCCTTCTCCTTTTTCTTACCCTTCTACTTGGTTCCACTCGTGGTACCTTTCTTGGACTTCTTGCCCATGCTGCAAGGGTAACTTTCTCCTCATCATCCCCACCATGCTGGTCTCCAATCTTGGAATTTCGTCTTATCTCCTCTTGATTGAAGTCGTCCCGCAATCTCCCCCATTCTGGAAGATTTTTACGGGCTACAATCCCATCAATAAAGACATCCCACTTCTTGGAAAACAACTCAAGACTGCCCGAACCAATTCCTTGTTTGGAATGGCCTCTCCCACTATTGTGAACTCATCTCTCACTTGAGTCATCAAGGGCGGATGTGACTCCCTCTAAAAGGATATGGTCTCAATACGAACTGCTTTGATTGTAGAGTCATCATCAAGCACCACCTCAAGATCTATGGCCCTCTTAGTAAGATCTGTAAAGTGCTCCTTGACACCTGTCAGATGGCGTAAGCTCCATTATCAATATAACATATACTGGAAGATGTATCACTAGTGGAAATGCTAACCACCAAGGAAAACTCCTTGAACTTTGTGGAAAACTCATCCACCTCAATTGAAGCTGCAACACTCTTCTTCCCTTTCTTGTTAGGACACATAATTGCATAGTGGCCCATCTTTTGACAAGAAAAGCATCTCAAGTTGCTCATGTCGTCCTTCTCCTTCTCCTTTTTCTTACCCTTCTACTTGGTCCACTAGCATACGTGAGATTCCTGATCATCAATCTCAAACCCCTCGGGTTGTTCCAAACTTGTGGACCTGCTACATGAGCGGGAATGGTACCCTTGTAAGTTTTTCCTTTGGTACATCTCAGACATGTACCTTCATGCTCTTTTTGAATTCAGGCATCTCTGTCACCATTTGACTCACAGACCTCTGGTGCTGTGTCAATGGACATGGTCCCCAGTGGACTTCCTGCAACTTGATACAACCTGAACTCAAAACATCTTTGAAAATTCAATTTTCAAACATGTACCTTTCCATTGATAAGTGACATCCTGTAATCTTTGACTTCCATTTCCGAGATGGACATCAGGTTCTTCTTGCGATCAGGTACATAAAAGAGATTCAGGGGTTCCTTGCTTTCGTGGAAGAGTCGACCATTTTCTTGATGACCTGCATTACCAGTGATTCCTTTGATCATTGAAGATGTCCCAGGAATGATTGTTATCTTCATCAAGAGATGTGTCTTTGTCATTCAGACACTCCTTTGCATAACGACCAAACTTATTTCAACAAGGCATCTGCCTTTCCTTCCACCCTTAGATCCGAACTTCCCAATGAAGTGGTCTTTAGATGGGCCCTCAGAAACTTCCGCTGCGCCTTTCTGATAACATTCTCTGCTTCGACTTCACCCTAGGTGAATTATGGGGAACCCATTGATCCTTTTGTCTTGTCCCAACTGTCTTCGGTGATTGCTCTTTCACTCTTGCTTGAGCATTGTCTTCACCTCAGCTCTGATACCATGTTAAATTTAGGTATGTTCTACGCTAGAGCAATTTATTTAAATCTTCACAGTTAACAATCACATCAACATTAGGATAAACTGCTGATAGAACACAAATATAAATCGCAGAAGACAAGCCAAGACAAGAGGACACAAGATATGGCGCGAGCTAGGGACAAACCCCACAATGTTTGGGGAAACCCTTTGATCAAATTTTCTTTTATCTTCAAAGTTTAGCAGAGAAAGAGAGAGAGAGAGAGAGATGATACATTTACAACAAAAGTCAACACTTTGACTTATCTGGATCTGAGCATAGATCATTTCCTATAATGATGAGATCAGTTGAAGACATTCTGCTTCAATTGATTTTTCAAGGTAACTCCCTCACCTAACATCGTGTTGCATCTGGTCTTCTAGCTGCACCACTGCATACTGCACCATGCTCCACTAATCATGATTATCATCATGCTGACCTTTATGTCCATGACCTCTTTATGTCCATGTCATGTTACAACAACATCATACAACCATCTAATAGCTTTAGATCTCAACAGTATAATGTATGACAACTTCATATATTATGGTAATAATCAGAGCCCACAAATACCCATACAAAATGTTGACTGTGGTGTTATGGCCTGCGGCCTAACACACAGTCTTCCTATAGCAGCATAAACGATATCCTTGTTCTTCCAATGATACCCCAACAAGTTTTCAACTCAGCCTTCTAACAAGAAGAAACCACCCTCACACAGTTGTAGTAGGGATGCTCAAACAGTCCCTTAACTGTGATCTATTATGGTTCCTTCTACTGCAGCTAGGGCACATGGTTGTACTGCAGTTTGAACAGCAGATTTGGTCTCATTCTTACCAGCATATCAGGGCCTCCTTATTACAGCATATAGGGCTGCTGATTAGTCCTTAATTCGCTGCGGATCTTTGCACCCATATTCACATGAAATTACAAGGATGAAACCCAAGTTCTAGCGTATACATGTGCTCATATATGCGAAGTTCTATGTCTCCTTTTGACAGCGAGAATAGGTCTTCTAGTTGTGTGTAGATGTCTCCATTGACTGCGTTGAAGGAGTCTTCATTAACTGCATAGATTAGGTCCTACGTGCCTGTGTATATATATGTCTTCGGGACAGCGTATGTTGATGCGTATATATGTAACCACGCTGCCAGATCTATCAACCAAGCATACATCGATTGCTGCGTGCTGTGACTTAAGAACTGCATAGTTACCCATGTTCTGCGTAGTTACCATGACCGTATGTGACTGCGTTCCAACTATGTTTCAATTTCATATATAACTGTGTTCCAATTTTATATATGACCGCGTTCTACAGCGTGGACCACGCTGCCTGATCTAGGGCTTCCGTGATATATATGTGTCCACACATATTTGCCTGAGTCCTGACTGCGTTTCAATATAGATTGCGTGATCTGTCCTTTCCATCATAGCGTATACCTGTACGTGAATGACCTGTGTATAATCCTTCATGCCCTGCGTATATTCCTTTGCCAACATTGTTGCTGCCATGACTGCGTTAAGTTTGCTGCCTTGTATGGACTGCGTGGTAATGTCCTTCATTACATCGTTGAGTCCACTGCGGCTACCCTTCATGTATCATCTCCATTGCTTGTGGATTCATGGCTGTGTTTATCCATTAGGGCATCATCATATTAGGCCAGTATAATTCATAGTGCATCTCTTTCTCCAAAAACCCAGACGTGGAGAAGAGATCACTTGAGGTGAGTTGCCAAATGACTTCAAATCCTCTTCTATTTATACTAACGTGTAGATGATGAATAGACACGACGTTTGGGCTTCTAGAGCCTACGTAAGAGCTGGTCGGCTTGATAATAATTACATAAACAAAATAAATTCATATATCCATAAATACTTATCGGAATCAAATGATCTTTGGATCAATCCTACACCTCTCAACGAGAGGGATCCAATAAAAGTATCAGTTGCCATAAATAAGCCGACCCACATTGAGTTTGGCCCTAGTTGCCAATTTAACAATTGGGAATTCCAATGATGATGAATTTGGCGGAAAAATCGCAAGAAGAATATCAAGAAGATAATTTCGAAATAGAAATTTGGATGGAGAAGGTTGTTAGAAAATAAGAAAGGTAGAAATATTTTCTTTATATAGATAATTACTTGAGACTTTCTTATCTTCATGTTTTTCTTTTATCTTTTCTTTTATCAAGCAATTACCAAAACAATACCACAAAGATCATAGACACCAGATATAGGCGGACAACTAGGGAAAACCCCTATCTAGAGGAAAACCAAGTCAATAACTCTTCCTTAACTTCTTTGAGATAATCCAAGACTCTTGACCTAGACACATACTTCCTCCACACCAAATAAGCCCTTTCTTCCTTCTTGCAGTTGATAACCCTTCAATAACATTTTCGATCTAGCAGCAACAACTTCAACCTAGCAACTGGGAGCAACAACAACAACAACAACTTGAACTTTACAAGAGAGACTTCGATCTCCTAGAGGAATCCATAGGAGAGAGAGATAGGTAGCCCAAAATTTCGGTCTTGACCCTTTTTTCTTCTCCAACTTGCACTTCTTTTAGCCTTATTTTCCTACTTCGCACTTTTTCAGCTCTTTCTTCTGGATATCGAACTTGTGTGAGAGAGAGTGAGTGCTCCAAATGAATTCGAACTCCTCCAATATATAGGCTTTTGGTGAGGTCGAATTACCCAATATGAGGTCGACTTGATGTGGAGGTGACAAATACCTTATTTGACTCAATAATAAACCTTTTTACATGATTCAAAAGCTCGAGAAGGGTCTCTTTAAATGGGCAATGACTTTAATGACTAAGAATAAATCCTAGAAGTCCTCAATGGGGACTTTGACCTAAAACATGATGCCCCAAGCATGAAACCCATGCTTTAATAAGTCCTAATAATAATAATAAAAATATCTTTTTTATTCTTTTGATAAATATATTTCATTGTAACTCAAATATAATTATGAAGACCGAACCTAGTTACATTCTTCAACGCTCCCTCTTAACTAGGGAGGTATTCATACTTACATATACAAGTACATGGAAGATCTCAAAACATATGAACTATGAAGAGTTTAGGCACCGTAATGCCATGGATTAGATTCTTGACCAGGGAAATCTATCCGGGCGTGACTTAGATGGACTAAAGCTTTCAACCTCTCTAGGTACCGTCAGGCTTACTTGCTAACCATCAACCTAGGGATCTAGGTGTGTATCTGAGGTCAAAGCTACATTTCTTCCTCATTCCTCCTTATTGCTCCATAATAACAATGGGTTGAACAGAATTAGACCAACATTAACACTGAATGGAGATGGAAACAACAGTAATATGAGTCCTCCCAACCCTTCTATTCCTTCCTCTTTCTTATTGCCCAACAATAATAATAGTGGTGATTATGGAAATGAAAACATAAGTTCCAATGACTCAAGTCTTGTTAATCCTCCAAATCCTTCCTCCCACTTACTATCTAATAGCCATGGTTATAATAACCGAAGGTGCAACACTAAATAGACCAAGATTATTAAGGCTCAAAGCAAACAAAAATTCTAGTGACACAAGTGACCTCGCTAATCCTCCTGCTCTCTCCTCTGTATTGTGGAATACTAATAGTAATAATGATAGTGATGGTGATGACAACGACCAAAACAAAAATAGAGGAACATCAAGAAGATTAAAGGGTATTCCAATGATGATGAATTTGGTGGCAAAATCGCAAAAGTATATCAAGAAGATTAAATCGAAATAGAAATTTGGATGAAGAAGGGTGTTAGAAAATCAGAAAGGTAGAAATTTTTTCTTTATATAGATAATAACTTGAGACTTTCTTATCGTTATGTTCTTCTTTTATCTTTTAGTTTATCAAGCAATTACCAAAACAATAGCACAAATATCATAGACACCAGATATAGGCGCCGGGCGGACAACCAGGGAAAAATCCCTATCTAGGGGAAAACCCAATCAATAACTCTTCCTTAATAACTTCTTTGAGATAATCCAAGACACTTGACCTAGACAGAGACTTCCTCCACACCAAGTGAGCCCTTTCTTCCTTCTTGTAGATGTGTTAATTTTAGGTATGTTCTATGCTGAGAGCAAATTTACTTCAATTTTCCATATTAGCTCAATATCAATTCCAGATTAGCAATCACATTTAACATGATAGTAAAATGCAGATAGAACATAAACATAAATCGCAGAAGACAAGCCAAGACAAGAGGACACAAGATGTGGCACCAACCAGGGACATATACCAATGTGGAGAAACCCTTGATCAATTCTTCTTATATATTCGTCAATAGCTCAGCACAGAGAGAGATAGTACATATACATCAGAAGTCAGCATTTTGACTTGTCAAAATAAGAGCAGCGATCTTCACTAAGAAGAAAACACATGAGGTAGCTGATCTGAACTCAGGTGAAGGCATACTGCTTCAACTGATTCTCCATGGTGATTCCATCACCATGCTGTACCCATCATAGCGTTGCACCCATCACTGAGTTGTTCTCACCATGGTGCTACTCCCATCACTGAGTTGCACCTCATCGACATGGTGCACTAATCCACTATGCTGCACCATGCTGCACCCATCCTCACTGTCACCTATATGCTGCATACTACAATATTGTCATGGGATAGCCTTAGCTGCTTGCTATGGCTTGCAAGCCTAGCAAAGCAACTAGTTGTAGCTGTAGATTAGAAACCCTTCAAATCAAGCTCATAGATCATCACCAATATGCCCAGAGAGTCCTTAATTAGGCCACACTGTCATCTACAACAATGTGGCATCATGACAGCAATTAAGGTGACTGCAACAAGTTCTCTTTGAGCTGCTAATAGACAACAGCTTAGATCACCATAGGATAGCAGTAAGGATCTCTTTGAACAACAATACAAGACTACTAATTGGCCTCTCTTAACAACATATAAGGGATGTGTAATAAGTCTTCCTCCGTGACTGCTTCTAAACAATGGTAGTCCTTCTCTTCCATGCTATAAGTTCCACTACCCTTGGTCTTAAAATAGAGACCCTTTTCCTTACCTAAAGGCTCCTTTTTCTTGCTGCGTATAAGAGCTTTACAAACAATGATTTTTCTTCCAGCGTATAGGAGTCTTTTGATTGTGTATAAGGGTCACCCTTTGAACAACAATTAGGGCTGTTTTGAACCGCAGATTAGGCCTTCACACGCTGTTGGTTAGGGCCTCTCCCTCTATGTCTTATCTCACCCTTTAGGACTGTGGCTAGGGTAACATAGGACAAAAGCTAGGGCTAGATATGATAACGTCTAGATCTCCTTGTCTGGACAACGAATAGGGGTTCTTTTGGGCTGTGTTGATTTCAAAAATTCAAATTTTCATCTTTAAAAAGTCGCAATGGGACTTTGACTCAAATTTCCTTTGACTCAAGCATTTATAAATATGATTTACAATGATAAATACAATTACATCAAGTGACCAAATGTACATTATGAAGACTGACCATGGTTACAAATTCAACAGGATTTTTGTTGTTCTGGCAACACAATAAACACAATACCTCCTCGAAATTTGTGCTATACGCTGCCCAAAATGTTGGAAATATTCATCTCAAAATTTGTGCCACAACCTTGATTAGAATTCCATGCCCTGTCCTTGGGATTAATGTTATACTTGTTGTTGTACTCTCTGCTGTACGATTTCCTCTCCTTGAAATTTGTGTCCTCTCTTCTCTTCCCCTCATCCAAAACTCATGAATGACAAAATGGATGCCTTCTCCCTCCTTGATTTGCCTTTTTGTTTCTTCAAATGAAGAGTGACTCAACCCTAAGATCTAGTGGTTGAGACTTGATCTTAGCCATTAAGATGAAGGGTGTTGATTTAATCTCCCATTGAGCGCACCTCACATAAGTCACTTTACTCACTTAAGTCACCTTTTCATTTTATGTGGTCAAAAAGTCACATAGACTTTATATCTCATAAAGTCGCTTTAACTTTATATCTCATAAAGTTATATCAAGGGGTTTTGTTTGGACACTTTTTCCTAGGCAAGACACCAAGCCTAAGGAAACACTTGTCCTTGGTACACCTTTCTAACATGTTGGCGGTGTGGGGGTGTAACAATGAATAAAGCATCCTTTTGGACCCATTTTTGGTTGGATTTCCCCTTGGGCTTCGAACCCTTGCTGTGCATACTCAGACCTCCTCTTGTCATCAACCCAAATATATATCTTGAGTTTAAGTCTATATAAAGGCTTGTGCTCTCCATTTTGTACTTCGGGAAATTCTTGAATGGAAGAACTTGTGAGCAAGTCACTCTAAGTATGGTAAATCATTGTTTCATGTTGTGATTTTTATTTATACAATCTTTTTATGTGTGGTAATGTTCTAAGTGCACCTCTAGTGTGATTGCAAGTTGAAAATCTCGAGGCAATGTCTAGGAGTATTTGTCTTGAAGAGGAGGAGCTAAAGCCTTATATCTCCTATTGTGAGTGAGAGCTTACCCCTTATTTATTAGATAAAGGTATTTAAAAGCCCTAAGTCTCCTATGGTGAGTGAATACTTAATTCTACTACATTTAGTTTGATTGTGGGGCTCCTATTGTGAGGCCCTTCCCATCTCATTTTGTTATCCCTTGCTTGCTAATCCTTAATAGAATGAACTCTTAAATTACATCTATGATTCCACACCCCAAACAATAAGGCACTAAATCCCTTTTATCCATCATCCCCAACTTTTAAAAAAATTTCCATTTCCATATGTTCGTTTTGTTAGATTCCTTTTACTCACACTCTATACTACACAAAGTGAGCTTAGTCCCCTTTACTCCCCTTTTACTCCCCTTTTATTTTGCTCCATACTTTCTCTAAAGTGCAGAGGAACAATGGTGATGTGACAATGACCATTCTTCTAGCTTTACATGTCTCCATCTAGGTGTTAGGACTTTTCATCTTTGGGTGTGAGATTGTGTGGTAACAATATATAGGAAAAAATTTGGTTATGAAAATTCATTGGGGCATTCCAATTTTGATTTTTGAAACCCAATTCTCTTTGTTGGTGTGTCTACTAGTGTGGTTACATTAATAAGGGAGGGTGTGTTCTTGATGGTGCAAATGTAGAAGATGCTTGGATTGAAGAAAACAAAATGGTGGCCAATAGCTAGTAAGTTGGAAAGTGGTTCTTGTGTGTTTTGGCGTTGTTTTCTGCCTATTGTAAATTTTCCTTGTGAAGGTCCTTACAAGGACTTGGGGGGCTCCCTCTCTACTTTCTTTTAATATCAAGACCATAGATGCTTAACCCTCTTAATCAGGGAATTCTTTTGCCATAGATCTCAGCACTTGTATGCCATGTCTCACCTTGAGATAAATAGAATGATCACCTCATACTTCCCCGTTGACCCTGTTGATTTGGGGTAACATCGAATGTGCTCTTAGCCTCAAAATTTGTTGGAAGGCTTAGACACATGCATTCTCCAATACCCAGAAATCGTTTTGGGAAAGTCCACCGGGAAATAGTTTTATTAAAATAATTAATTATGTTTAATGGGACCCTAAGTCTAAACTTAGGAAATTAAAATAATTAATGGCTATTAATCTAAACTGTGGATGAAACTTCTAGAAGAACGCAGAGATCAAGTCAAATGATCCTAATCATTGATGATAATCTAATCTGGGCTGTTGATTGATCAACGAGAGGATTATAAGAGGAGACTTGATGGGCACTTGGAGATTACACCAGAGGCAGATACTCAGTTACCCGAGTAAGATCGATTTTCTCACTGGTCCAAGTTCAGCAAGAGAAAATCGAACCAGAGGGAGAGTTTCAGGTGAGAAAGAGAGAGAGGGTATCAACATATTCAGAGTGCAAAGCAGCAAGACGCAGAGCAGGAAGGGTGATGCAGAAAGAGGCAATGCAGAGGCAGTTTGACACAGAGCCTATGTGGGCAACTTGACGCTGAGACTGGGAGAGTAGTTTGACGCAGAGAGGATCAGAAGGATTCTGGGGAAGAAGAAATGCTTCACCTGGGGTCACTTGGTTAAGAAGTGTCTGTAAAATTTCTCATTCCTATTTTGCTGGCTGGAATTTGTGCAAGAGAATTTGCTGAAGAATAATAAAAACTCTCATTTGCTACATCGATTTTCGCACATTGGGTTTTTCTGGGGACAGTTGTCCAAAAATAATTGTGTCATTGTGGTTGCATTTGTGTTAGTATATTTCCTTACATTTACTTTCTGCAATGTTTTAGTTGTGAACGTTGCAGTAGAACATATTTCGATATTTTCCGTATGAACACTAACTTATTTACGAGGTAATAAGTAGAAGAAATAATATTAATCACTGTAGTAGGATTTCTATTTAGAAATTTTCACATGGTATCAAAGCTATAGGGAAGCAGAGGAAAGAAGCTGAAGGACCTAGCGTTGAAAGGAGAAGGGAATTCGAAATTCCTGTAGGGGCAGAAATTCGAATCTCCTAGAGGATTGCACAACTCAAGCCAAGGAGATTGGATTTCGTGGAAAACTCTCTCTGAGTGAGTTGATAGAGAGGTAAGTATTTCAAATCGAAATTTGTCAGTGGTAGAAGGAACAATGCAATAGAAGATTCAGCGAGGAGGGTTGTCTCAGGTGGGACATCATTTTTCCTGCAACAGTTAGGACATGTTAGTGTCGGAAATTGGCACAATACGGATACTCAAAGTGTCTCAAATTTATCTACCAGATTAGATGAAGAATTCACATGCGTAGCAAATTCAACGTCAGCAGATGTTTGGTACAATGATAGCAAGGCCTCAACTCATATGACTGGAGTACGAGAACATTTCTCGAGCTATCAAGAAGAACAAATGGACTTCCAAATAACTATGGGAAACAGAACGAAATGAACTCTAGTAGGGAGAGGCACCATAGCATTTCAGACGGAAGCAGGGACCAACATCTAAGCCACCAATATTCTACATGTGCTAGGATTATGAATGAACTTGATTTCAGTGTCCTAGTTATAGGACAAGGGGTATGATGTATACTTCATGGGAAATAAGGTATACATCAAGCATCCAAGCTGGAAGAAGAAAAAACAAACTGGGGTTCGAAGCAACAAGTTGTATATGTTGCAGCTCGAATCACCAATGGCACTGATAGGCAATAACTGTAATGGTGAGAAGGAGCGAAATGAATTATGGCGCAAGCAAATGGGGCACTTACACCATGAAGCACTAAGGATGCTCAGAGAGACTATTATAGGGTTACCAATCCTTAGTAGTGAACATGATGACTTATGCAGAGGATGTGTGCTAGGAAAGTACGCTAAAGCAACTTTTTCCAAAAGTAATAATAGAGCAGAATGTGTATTAGGATTAATACACTCAGATATCTGCCGTCCTATGTCCACAAGAGCTCTTCGTGGTGGTGAATACTTTGTCACCTTTATCAATGATCACTCCAGGAAAACTTGGATCTATTTCCTAAAGATCAAGGATGAGGTCTTTGATCTTTTTTGAGAGTTTAAAGCTCCTGTTGAAAATATGACAGGGAAAATAATAAAGCCTAAAGGTATTATGTTCAGATAATGGTGGAGAATATACAGACAAAGACTTCACAGATTTCTGCTCAACGGAGGGCATCAAAAGAGAGTGGATAGCTCCATATAATTTGGAGCAGTAGAACGGAAAAACAAAACTATTGTTGAGGTAGCCAAAGCTATGTTGTATGATCAGGATCTACCTAGGTATCTATGGGCAGAAGCTTGCAACACAATAGTATATATCCAGGATAGAACTCCTCATAGAGCATTGGGGAAGAGAACTTCTGAAGGAGTTTTCACAGGGAAGAAGATGGAAGTCAGTCATCTCAGGATATTCGGAAGCATGGCTTATTGTCACATTCTAGATGAGAAGCGCAGTAAATTGGATCAGACTGCAGAAAAGGGGTATCTCGTAGGATACAACGAGACCTCAAAGGCATATAGAATCTACATTCCTGGTAGCCGGAAGATTGTAGTAAGACGGGATGCAAAGTTCATGGAGGACAAAGCTTTCAGAAAATCTCGTGAGATGTCTGTAGAAGATCAGTCAGGGGATGATCCGTTAGTACAAGTGCAGCAAGGGCAACAAGGAGGACAAGCAGGAGGACATACATCGGGTACAGTGACTAGCTCTAGTATCTCCTCAGAAGGAGGAATGCAGATGATTCTCAACAGACGAAACGACAGGGTCAGGAGGAAGAGCTGGTTGAGCCTCCCACCACCATTGGTAGAACTAGCAGAGAAGTACGACAAACACTGAGGAACACAGAGGAGTTTGTTGGAGTTCCTTGAGCCGAGAAGGGGTAGTGTAGACAACTAGATAGATACCATACATTGGTAGCTCAGGTTGAAGAACCCTCTAGCTTTTAGGAAGCTGTTCAATACCAAGTATGGGTGCATGCCATGGTGGAAGAATACAACTCCATCATGATGAATGATGTCTAGGAAGTAGTACCTAGATCAGAAGATAGATCAGTTGTAGTATCACGATGGATCTACAAGATCAAGTATGCTGCAAACGACAATATAGAGAAGTACAAGGCAAGGTTCTGGCAAAGGGGTATGCTCAGAAAGAAGGAATAGACTATGAAAAGACCTTTGCCCTAGTTACTCAATACACCTCTATCAGATCTGTTATATCCCTAGCAGCTCAAATAGGATGGGAGATTCACCAGATGGATGTCAAGACAACATTCTTGAACGGAGTGATAAAAGAGGAGGTGTATATAGAACAATCTAAAGGCTTCAAAACTCATGCGAAGAAAACTCATCTTTGTAGGTTAAAGAAAGCCTTTTACGGGCTCAAGCAGGCACCTAGAGCATGGTATGGTCGGATTGATAGTTACTTGCAGCAGTATGGATTTGTCAAGAGTGGTGCTGATCCCAATCTCTACTATTTGTTGGTAGAGAATGAGCTGCTTATTCCTGTATTGTATGTAGATAACTTGTTCCTAACTGGGTCATCCAAGTTCATCCAGGATTGCAAGAAGAATCTAGAAGTTGAATTCGACATGAAGGACTTGGGATTGATGCATTATTTTCTAGGGTTGGAAGTTGGGCAAAAGAATGGGGAGATCTTCCTTGGATAAGGAAGGTACACTACAGAAATTTTGAAGAGATTCAGAATGCAGGATTGCCGACCCATGGCTACTCCCATGATCACCAACTGGAAGAAAATAGATGCATCAGAAGACAAGGAAGTAGATCCCACCTTGTACAGGGAACTCATTGGGTTGCTTATGTATCTGGTAAACACAAGGCAAGACATTTGTTTTGCTGTCAACACTCTTAGTCAGTTCATGGTGGAACCAAAAAGAGTGCATTGGGCAGCAGCAAGACACATTTTTAGGTATGTATGCGGAACAGTCAAATATGGGTTGAAGTACTCCGAAGAGGAGGATGTTAGTTTGAATGGGTTTACTGATGTAGATTGAGTAGGTAATTTAGTAGACCGGAAAAGTACCTCAGGGTACTATTTCAATGTTGGATCAGGGATGATATCTTGGTGTAGCAAGAAGCATAAATCGGTAGCACTGAGCTCAGCAGAAGCAGAATATATGGCAGCCAACGTAGCCACGTGTGAAGTCATATGGCTCAGAAAATTGCTTGTGAGCTTATTCAGAAAAAGGATGGAAGCGGCCAAGGTTTATTGCGATAATCAGAGTTGTATCAAACTCTCTGAGAATCCAGTGTTTCATGATCAATCGAAACATATAGATATTCGTTGTCACTTTATTAGAGACTATGTTCAACGTGGGGCAATACAGCTACAATATGTCCCCACAGGAGAGCAAGTGGTCAATATACTCCAAAGGCTCTCGGAAGAGCTAAGTTCACTCAGTTCAGAGAGCAGATGGGTATGGTTGAAATCCATTTCAGTAGCAACAACAGTTTGTAGTGCAGGGACAATTGGTAGTGGCAGTGGCAACAACAACACAGATATAGACATTCAGAGGGAGTTGTAGTACAAATGTAGCATTGGTAGTGGAAGTGTCAAAGGTAGCAGTACAGTTGCAGCAACAATGCAGTAGTTGGTGGACAACATGTTAGACATTAGCAGCGTAGAGGACAATGCTTCAGAGTTAGAGCAGTATGTAGTATCAGTATATTGCTAGAGCACATTCCTCGCTAAGAGGGAGTGTTGATTTGGCGTAGCATCAAATGTGCTCCAAGCCTCAAAATTTGTAGGAAGGCTTAGACACATGCATTCTCCAATACCCATAAATCGTTTTGGGAAATTCCACTCGGAAACAATTTTATTAAAATAATTAATTATTTTTAATGGGACCCTAAGTTTAAACTTAGTAAATTAAAATAATCAATGGCTGTTAATCTAAGCTGTGGATGGAACTTCTAGAAGAAGGCGGAGATCAAGTCAAATGATCCTAACCATTGATTAAAATCTAATCTGGGCAGTTGATTGATCAACGAGAGGATTATAAGAGGATACTTGATGGGCACTTGGAGATTACACCAGAGGCAGATACTCAGTTACCTTAGTAAGATCGATTTTCTCACTGGTCGAAGTTCAATAAGAGAAAATCGAATCTGAAGGAGAGTTGCAGGTGAGAAAGAGCGAGAGGGCATCAACATATTTAGAGAGTGCAAGGCAGCAAGACGCGGAGCAGGAAGGGTGATGCAGAAAGAGGCAGTTTGATGCAGAGCCTACGTGGGCAGCTTGACGCTGAGCCTGGGAGAGCAGTTTGACGCAGAGAGGATCAGAAGGATTCTGGGGAAGAAGAAGTGCTTCACCTGTGGTAAAACTTGGTCAAGAAGTGTCTATAAAATTTCTCATTCCTATTTTGTTGGCTGTAATTTGTATAAGAGAATTTGCTGAAGAATAATAAAAACTCTCATCTACTGCACCAATTTGTCCACATTGGGTTTTTCCGGGGACAATTGTCCAAAAATAACTATGTCATTGTGGTTGTATTTGTGCTAGTATATTTCCTTACATTTACTTTCTGCAATGTTTTAATTGTGAAGCCTGTAGTAGAATATATCTTGATATTTGCTGTAAGGATACTATGGATAACTTATTTTTGAGGTAATAAGTAGAAGAAATAATATTAATCACTGTAGTAGGATTTCTATTTAAAAATTTTAACAGACCCATCATATCGAAGCAACAAATGACAGGCACAGTTTCAGAGTGCATTAGATGGTATAATGATGAGACCCCAGGTCTCTCATTAGCCCCCCCCTTAGGGAGGTCAATCAATCTTATTAGAAATGGCCTATAGTACTGGTTCGTACATCAGGTTACACATTCTTAGAGTGCTAGATTGATTAGCTCTAGACGATCTTAGAGTAGAATATCTCCTTCCCCTAAGATTGCCTCATAGCCCCATAGGAGCAATCGAAGATCCATTAAGAATTTCCTTCTTTCGACCTTAGATGTTAGGAGTATCCATCGCTTGTACATTCCCTCCTAGATTATATAGCCAGATCCCCTGATGGTTTTGAAGGACTTCAATAATGAGCCAATGAACTGTTCGTCAACTTCGACCTCGACCATTAGGGTAAGGAGATCTTGACATCATTGGCCTCAATGCATGATCTCTCTCTCTCTCACTCTTTCTCTCTCTTCAAAGGTTCTTGAGTTGCCCAGACTAACTTGGTATTTTGTAACGTTGTGCCTTTGTCATGTTTTTATATATTTATACATATGTTCTAATGTTATAGCTATGTAGGTTTTTTCTTTATATTATTTCTGACATTTCTAGGAGTTGCGCTTGCACTCCCATATTGTATTCATACAAGTTGTACTCTTCTGTCTTGTCGCTGCCTAATCCACACTTGGGCTAATATGGAGAAATCTTTAATCCATTTGGTGTGGTCTTGGGGGTGGTTCTCGAGTTGAGCAACTGGCACTCATATCTCAACTCCTTCGTCTAGGCTAACTCCTAGTGAAGCCAAGGGGGGCAGTTTCTATGAGAAAAGAAAACTAAGGCTTCATTAAGCTAAGTTAAACAAGAAATATCTAGGAGTTGATGAATGACACAAGAACACATCAACAAGATAAATTACAACATATCAGTTTAAAGCATGTAAATTGTTGAATTTTGTAGCTATGGTCAGTCTTCATAATTAATATTTTAGCCCTTGATATATTTGTAATGATAAATATAAAACATGTTCTTCATGCTATTGTCAAAAGAGAAATGTAAGACATGTTCTTCATCCCGGTTCTAAGAGAAAATTTTGAATTTCTAAAAGGTTGAAATTTTGACTTCAAATGACAAGTCGACCCTCCAACAAATGAAGTCAGCCCCAGTGAAGAGATACACCCATTCGGGCTCTTGAAATACCTATATATAGGCCATTTGTCCTCCTCCACAAGACAAGAAGTTACATCATCTCTGAGGCAAGTTTTGGACCATCGGAGGTAGAGAGAAAGGACAAATCTATGGCAGAGTTTATGGGCTTATTTGGGCAACAGATTCAAGTTTTTCCTGGGTGAAGAAGAAGGTTGAAATTCGACCCTGCCAAAATACACTAGGCCGAATTTGTTGGGCAATAAAGTGACTTGTCTAGTGGGCAATTTGACCAAGTGTGACTAGGGTTGTCAATTTGACTTTATGTTTGAGTAGTTGTATCTTTGTTGATCTTAATAATTTCTTTAAGGAAAAGGTTGTTGGGGTTTTCCCCCATGTGGGTTTTTCCTAGGTTAAACTCTTGCGTCTCTTGTGTGGTTGTTTCTTTATGATCCTAATGTCAATTTTGTTATATTGTTGAAGATCTTTTGTGTAATTTCTTAATGATTAATGTGAATACAAAGAGAAGTTAATGTAAAATCATTAGAAGTAATTATCAGCTAGAAGACATATGAAAAATCAACATGGTATCAGAGCTATGGTTGAAGAGCAGCGTTGAAGGTGTAGGGACAAAGAGAAGCCGAGTTAGGGCATTTGTTTAGGCCAAGTTTAAGAAGAGATGTCACTGAAGTATTCTGTGTCATCTGTGCCCTAACAAGGGTCAGTCTAGACCTGAAAATACCTCAGCTTAACCTCAGATAAGCCCAAAAGCCTGAATGGGCTGAGAAGACCTAAGAGTCTGTTTCAAAGGACCGAGAAGCTGTCAAAGATTATTGTTGTGGGCTGAGGAATCTTAGGAACTTTAGAGAGTAGCAAAGAGAACTATGAAATACCTCTAGAAAAGCCAACAAGTTATCCCTTGTGCATTTGTTCTCTTTGAAATCATCAAGGACTAATAGAAGATACTCCAATAAGGCACATTTAAATCTCAGACTAAGTATGGTAGTATCCAACCTGATCATGTTAGTATGGAACAATGATCGAGGAGGCAACATCAAATGAGTGGTATTCAGATTTTTCTCTATTTCATATAAAATCTTGTGCATTGTATAAGGATGAGATCAAGAAGTGCGAAGGTTCATTTCATTGTAATCATAATTTCATTCCTTGTTCTAGAGTATGGCCATGGACGAACTCAAAAATGGTATCAATATCTAATTTGTTGTGAAGTGTTATCTTTGATATGTGGAGCAATCAATTCAAAGACCTCATATGAGAGATCCAAGGCCGAAGAATCTTAGAAGATGTCTGAAATGCTTCAGTTAGTGACAAAGCCAATGAAGGTGTCTTCAAGAAGTCTACTAAGGTCTATTTACATTGTAATCCCTAGATCAAAAGGTATGCATTATTGCTCTTAGTAATTATGGTTGAATTCTTTTGTAGAAGATCTCACTAGTAGGAATACATTGATGCTCTTTTTCAGGAGATAATGGGATAAACTATTACATAGATTGTGAGCCAATCTACAAGTTTAAAAAGGGACTTGCAAGAAAATGCAAAACTTACAAGGTGTACTTTTCTCAATCTCAAATACAAGCAAGTTTGAGAATATGAACTCAAGATGAGTCTGTGCCATATGCCATAAAGCAAATTCAAGATATTGTTCTTCTCGCGAATCAAAAGGTAGTATAGCTGAGTCTATTTAAGCTCAATAAATAGAGACATAGTATTGATTGAGAGTCCAGATCTTTGTGGAAGATATTGAAACATCTTACTTTGTACTTGATACAAAAATGTCAACATTCTTTATGGCTTCAACAAGAATTTGTTTTGTAAACCCTAGAAGACCTAATAGGCATATAAGTTATTTTCACAGCTTTGAGTATTGTTAAAAATCGATAAGGCTAAAGGCATAATAAGAAGGATGAACCTAATGCACTTGTGCTAAAGACATTTAGCATCCTGAAGACAAGTTGGACTAAAATTTGTATAGGTCTGTATTTCTCTCATACGTAACTATTGCTTCTAAAAGTCTCAGGAATCTAAGATTATGTCACCACTGTGGAAATATCGTGTCAAGTACACAGATTATGATTGGATCTAGTGACATTACCTATAAGACAAAGTTCTTAAGAAGTATGGTAACTTGAAGGATACATCTTTGAAGTTTCCCCCTAGGCCAGAGGGAGTTAAGAAGGTCATTTGCAAGCAACATTATCATAGGGCTACTTGAGCGAAGAAGTGATTCAACCCTTGAAAATCTTGGTGATCAAATTTGAATCAAAATGCATACCCTTTTTTCAAGTGTCACAAATTGATAGGACATTTTGATGATTTAAATTTAAATCATGCACGAGAGCTGAGTTCAGTTTTAATAACATGAGCACTGTCAAATTCATCTAGCTTGCTCTACTCATAATTTGTTGATGCATTTGAACATTGGCTACCTATTAAGAGTTGGTAGGTTGAGTAAGTGCTATAGAAGATATTGGAATGTCATACCTATGATTTTGAACATCTAGAAATAAAAGGGAAAATTTGTTGATGATAAAGTTTGTGGATTGAGTAGGGTTTGTAAAACACTGAAAGTCTTGAATGTGAAAAAGCTAAGGGCTTCTGGATAAAACCCTAGAATTGGACCTATATTAACATTTCCACTAAAAGATGGAACCCTAGCTCATGCAAGGAAGGAATTGTTGAGAAATCCACTAGGGCAACAGAAGGGTTCTTATTAATTTAATTTCTCTATTAAATGACAATCTCTTGTGATTAGTTATTACATCTTCTTCTTTGTTATTATATTTTCATCATCAAGATAATTTCCAAAACTTCAAAGACAACAGACACTCAACAAACGAAAAACCTAGTCAAACTCTTATGCTAGTATATTCAAATCAAATTGAGACAACCTTGACCACTTGACTAAGATAGGGACCTCCTTTAATCCTCCAAGTTAGCCTAAGAAGAATTGTCAATTCAAATTAGTTCTTCAAAATGAGCCAACATGATCTCTTGGCCTTTACTGCAACTTTTCATCTTCGGTCCTGCGATCTTCTTTTGATCATCTTCGCATAAGTGGCAGAGTAATGGAAAACTTCGACTTGTTACTAGATAAACGTTCTTGTTGACCTTATCCTCCTTTTCTTTTACCATTGAACCTTCTTCTTTTAGCTTCTTTTTCACACCCTTTTAAATTTTAGAGATATTTATGATTATTATTTTCCAATGACTCGAAATACCTATTATGCAGGAAATTTTTAATTATTAAAAATTCTTGTTATTCAGGAAATTTTTAATTATTAAAAATTCCGAGAAAAACCTAATGCAATTCCATGAGACTTGTTACCACTCAAATTAGCAGGGGACCTAAAGGGGATCCATAAAGGGTAAATGCTAGGCCAAGGGCAACAAATGGAGACTTAGCCCATTGTCACCTCAATTAAGGCGACTTTCACCGATGGGAGGAGACCCGATATGTTATGGAGTCGCCGATGAAGGATAAGTGAATGACATAATGTGGAGTGACCCAAACAATCCCTTTCCTGGAAGAGTGAGAAGGATAAAGCTTGCTTGCTTCCTAAATAAGGTACAAAGTCTTCTAAGGAAAGGAAAGGAGGATTCAAGGGTTAGGTTTATGGGATATGACTTATTAAGGAACTTCCCAATCTCTAAAATCCTTATTATGATTGGTACCTCGAATGGTTCTTGAAGAATTGTCTTTTCAAAGGAATGGTACCACAGGGGACCAAGTGGACCCATTCTAGGATGAGTATAGCAACCAATGATGTTCTTGCCTTAGACATGGTGGGGAAAGGTCAAAGAAAGAATTTTCATTTGAAGGTGTTAATTTGACCCTTTGAGGTACTAGCCTTGGGGATGCTAAGGCAAAGTTTGATCCCAGAGCTAGGGCTTGGCTTTTCTCCCAACTCCATTGTCGGAATGGCTTCAAAATTGGAGGAGAGCCTGAGGGAAGACCAGTGTAGGAGACCCTAGGAGATCAAACTTTTTGGAGGGCTAGCTTGTTGGGAAATTGATGCCCTAGGTACCCCAACTTGGCTAGATTTGGAAGGAGGTGAAAGAATGTGATTTTGGTGACCACCTTTTAGTAGATCAGTGCCTTAATCTTTGGGAGAATGGGGTCTATGATGAATATGAGTAGGATTTCTTGATTCCCAGTCAAGGAGGCCTCAAGATCATTTCGCTAGCCTTCTAGGTCAAGGAGAAGAAATCTTGCAACTTTTATACTTTGATGTGCAAAGGAAATGGCTTTTCAAGGTCAATTTCTTTGATAGATTTACCCCTAGGAGATTTCATTCATATTACATGGCCCATACATTGAGAGATGCTATAATAGAGTCAATATTCCACAATTTTAAGCAGTGAATGCATGCAACAATTAGCCCTAGAACAACGAAAATCCCAGTCCAATGTATATGACAAAGTAAAACAAGAATAACATTAAAAGCATGTACTTACATGTAATAGAATATATCCAACCATTTACAATTGATAAGAGAGAAGCTCCAAGAGAAGATAGACCAATATCCACACATCAAAATTCATTCATAAAGCCCCAATTCGTCCTCTAGAAAAAGTGTGAAAATCTCAAGGCAGAAAAGATCTGATCCAAGTGATGATCAGAAATGAACTCATCTCACTTTTATTTATACGCAACTTAGGAGTTTGAATTAGCCTCCTTGGCCTACGTAAGCCCCAACAATAAAATAATATTCTAATAATTCAACTTTTGGTGACAAGCCCACCAAAGTAGCTCATAAATGAAAAGGTAAGCCTCTCAAGAGGTCAAGTAATAATCTATGCATGTTGTAGGGCCCTCTAAGAGGCCTAATGAGATCCATGGGTGCGACAATGAAGAATAGGACCCTCAGAAGCAGTGGACAAGGTGTTGTTCCCTTGTAATAACCTGTAGCGCTCCAAATGACATGTGGGGGCACACAAGTGTCCTCATGGGTCTCCAAACCAATCAAAGATGCATGTAGATCGCCTGCAAGGGCTAAGATGATGGTGTAGGTGGTGCCACATCATTGTGCAAGGCCTAGATCATCTGCCAAGTGTATGATGTAAAACTGGGGCTAGTTGGGCATGATGGATCAGTTGCATCTTCCTTGTCCAATAAGTGAACCACGAGCAATCTCTGAATGGCTGTGGGGATCCATGGGGTGCTGTCTATTGTTGTGGAGGCCCATGTCTCTCAACGCACACCCTATATGTGCCAATGTAGCCATCTGGAGGATTAGGACCCCATATAGGGAGATCCAAACCCAAGATGGAGATGATCTACAATCCTGTATAAGATCCAACGTGTCCCCTAGCCTTCCAGTACAACAAGTCATTAGATAAATAGAGTAAATGAGTTTACCAATCATGGACCACAGTTGGGGACTTCATAATGGCCTGGCCTTCCATAATGGGCTTCAGGATGTGCCAATGTTTCCTAAACTCCAAATGGAGTTAACCAATAATCCTATTAGGTGGTTTCTACTTCTAAATGGGATAATATAGTCAAGGTACATCCTTCAAAATGTGGTGTTATGTGACAAATAGGTGAAAGAAATAGGGGATGAGAAGGGGCAGCCCTGGGTCACATGTTGGGGTACAAGGGTAGCTGATAAGAGGGAAGCCCACACTTGGGTTTATAATTTGTAGGAGGGACCAATCGTGGTACATGAGGTGCCCCGACCTTGATATTTCCACCCTTCTTTATATGCCTTTTGCCTTTTATGATATTTTTTGATTAACTGCTTGGGGCTCAAAGGGGTAAGAGCATGATGTATAAGATATAGCAGTGAATATCCCCCCTTTAAGGTGGGGCAGTTCATTGCCCACTAGGGGTTGGGACAATCATGGGTTCCTATATGATGCGGGAGGCTCATAGAACCTATAGGAACCAAGGTGATGGCCATGATAATGGGGTAGAGCTCATGTATTGGCTTTTTCCCACGTGCTAAATGTCTTTGTCTTGGCGATCTTTTACATTTTGTGGTACATTTTCCTGCTGGATGTGGCCATATATGCTTTTATCTTTCTTTTTAGCTGCGTCAACCTCCGGGCTTCATTCTAGGCCATGACCCAAGGTGTGGGCAAGGGGAAGGGGCATGCTAACCCTTAGGTGGACCCAGTGGAGGAATGTGGACCCAGGTGGGAGAAATGATGAATAGGGTAATAATGAATGGGAAAAGGGTAATATAAGTGGATAAGGGAGTGGGACCACGCAACTAAAATCGAGGTTTCCCATGAAATACCATACCTAGAGCCAGATGGTCAGTAATAGAGATTCCATGGGATTAGAATCCAAGGTTAAGACCTAAAAGGGGTCTAGGGGACAAGAGCACAGACCTAGCCCATTCTTTCTGCCAAATCCCCTCATTAATCCATGCCCAGAAGTGTCCATGATAAGCAAACTACACTACTCAATTTCCAAATGACAAGGCATACCTTTAGGTTCAGGAGGCCCACCTTCAAACATGCGATCATGGTAGATGGGCGAGGGACCACATGGTTGGCTTAGGTGGCGGAGAAATGGCACAATGAGCTAGCTGGCAGCTGCAAGGGGTTACTGGCTGCTGGTTGTGGACCATCTTGGAGGAAAAAAATTCTCTTAGGGATATTACCTACAAAATGGTGGGTAACAAGACTCAAGATAATGCCTAACATGGTAATATACATTGACTCTAGACTTAGAAAATGCACTCAAGGCCTAGTTAATAATCACACTCCATCTTTGGAGGATGTGAGTGAAATTACTCAATTAATTATTGATCTCTTAAAAATGAAAATAATTAATTAAGTAAAGAAAACACTCTAGAGTGACATTCTTACTATCTAGGTCCCGAGAGTTTAAGTCTGTTACATAAGTTCATCATGCTAGTGTCATTTTCTACAATTCCCCCATGGGGGTACGAAATTTGTCTAGAGAGAGAAGATAAAAGAACATAGAAGAAGAGAGAGAGAGAAGGGGCAAGATTTGCCCTGCTGGACTTCTGAACTCTGAAAATTTGATAGGTGCCTTGTACATTTGGCCATGGGGTATTCATTTTTTCTAGGTACAATTATCTTATCTTAAAAGAAGATGGTTATGAATCTTTTGTACTTTTTGTGATAGTGCAAATATGCACATGGTTGACCATTTAATTATATATGACTTTTGACAAGTCATAGAGCACAATAGCTCGAATAATCAGGTTTAGTTTCTAATTTTCCATGGTAACCAGTTTCAAAACCCCAATGAAACCACTATTCTAAAGCTTTCCACATTTGTTGAAGGATTTAGAACACAGTTATAAATATGTCTATAATGTAGAACTCGTATTGAGCTATCTTTATTGCATTTGCCAAGTCATTATGTCACCATTGCATTACAAGTGAGGCACCTGAGCATGGATACTATTCATTATAAATGAATTGATTGCTTCATGATCTGCCATGTCCAACATCTGTTCTTATAATGGTTAGAGGGGAAACAGTGGCTTACCAGGGATCAATTTGATTACTCCCCAGTGGGGAATTGTCATTGTCTATTTCTAATGTGAAATTACCATTAAAAATCTACTGCTCCAGCAGCTATTAAATATGTCAAGTTTTTCCATGTTTGTATGTTGTTATATTCAATTTCTTGAGTTGAAGGAAGAAAAGTCCCAAGATTCTTGGACTGAACAATAAAGTCCAGAATAAGCTACATATGGATGACGATTGAGATATGAAACTTCATAGTATCCAGAAAGATAGGATGCCGGTTTTGATGGCTTTCAGAAGAATTATTCTGTCTATAAGTGTTTCGCTTGCAAGTTTAAAGGATTGCAGTTTTCAAATTTATGAAGTAGCCATTTAATTAAATTGCTAATAAAATTAGATACATGGACTTGAATCAGTGATGTCATTGTTTGCTTACCATTTTTAATTTTGTTTTTGGTCTTGAATGTTGAGATTGCCACCCTTTTTCAGATTAGAGGCCTTTTTACTATTCAGTGACACTTTGTAAAGAGAAGTGCTTGGCTGTGAGACCTATCTCTCTAATCTTACGGCTAGATATATTTAAAATTTGATTAAATGGTTTCTGATGTATATTACATGGTTTCGAAATTCCATCAGTTTGTTATTTTGGCACCTCATTTAATGCCACAAAGCTTTAGTTCTCAAATTATGATAATAAATATCTATCGATCATATTTTGAATTATTTGCTTAGCTAGACAACATGCATGTGATTTTTAAGTGATTGGTTTAATTGGTAAATTGGACAAACTATTTCAAAACATGGATGCTGCAGGATTTAACATCTATAATGATATGTTTTCTGATCAGATTTTCAGTCTATAAGGAGAACTGTGTGAGATTCTGATATTATGATGAGTTCTGGGTGATTTGCCTGCCATGGATTTTCAATGTTCATGCATAAATGGCATGCCATATAACAATTAAGCTGTCTAGTTATATATAAACAGTATAATAAAAGGTCCCACTTTTTAGATTTTAGCTTATGCCTCTTGTACAATGCAGGCAAAACACTTGTTAATGATGTGAAGTCTTCAGATGTTAACTCTTACTTTTTGAAGCTGAATTTAACAGTCAATAAAACTTCATCAAAAAGATGGCAATCTATGTGCAATGGTCGGAGATTAGTTGCTCAAATTCACTGTTCAGCTTCCCTTCAAGTAATATGTTCTGCTGGTCTGGTGAGTATCTTTATATATATAAAAAAAATGTTCTAGCTAAGTTTACACACATTTGACCTCATCCTTAATATTTTTCCGTTTGACTAGTATTTTTGGGTCTTCTCTCTCTTGGGTGTGAATGATATTCACTGTGCCTATTTGATCTGTTGAAATTTTGATTGCTGGAGTCTCACTACCACATATCTCTCTTTGTTTTTTTGTTTTTAATTTTTTCTTTAATCTAAAAGTAATGCTTGTTTAATAACTATGGCAACAAAGGCGTGATTTATTTATGAATCTTTGCTTTTTCTGTGAAGAGAGCTAGGTGCTCCACAGAACAACAAACCATTCAACATCAGTCAGCGGTGATAAGCAAAGCTCCTGTCCAAGGTAAGAAACCCCTATATCTATTGCATTATATCATAATGCATTGGTCTGTTTCTCTGTAGTTTGTTTCACCGTAGTGTTGTCTGTATCTCCATTTCATTTTGTTTTGCATTAGCATATGAGAGCGCATACATGTCTATATGGCAATTCTATACCAGATCCTGCATTGTATTATTGTTCAAATTATTAGGAGACAATAATTGCTAGCATGGAATAGGTTGCATTCTCTAAGAGATTTCCCAATTCTATAGCATTCAAGTAGTTATTTCTTTTGTGAATGCAAATTGAGTTCAGTGCCTTTAATGACATTTTTCTGTTATCCTGATGTACAAGTTGATATTATCTATCTAGGCCTTCTATTCCTTAAGGTCTTGACTATTGCGTTGCAGTATTCTAGTTGTTAAACTATAACTTGACACAGTTCTTCTTTTATTCCACTATCTCTTCATCTTGATCCTTCAGCAATGGTTCATCTAAGCTTGATTCTGAGCAATGCAAGGAGATAGAGGGTCTGTCCAAACTCAAGATTCTGGATATCAAGAAATGTCTGGTGAATTTGAGTGCAGATAGGAAGTCTCAAATTTTACAGGCAATCTATAGGTTTTTGATTAGGAAATTGAATTTTGAAAGTGTGGATTTTGGAAGTGGAGGAAGCTGATTTTCAGGGATTGCAAAATTCAGTTAGGTATAAGGCTGGCTGTGATTCTATATCCATTTTGATACCGTATTGAGCAAATCATTGTGAGTCTCAATCCTCAATCCTGCTCAAGGAAATGTAACTAGGTTCGGTCTTCATAAATGTACTTTTGATATTTATATTTATTCAAGAAAAGAAATATTCCTTTTTATAATATATGTCAATGAGTTTCTTGCTCATTGAAGTAGGTCTAGCACATGTTAAAGTGCTATAGGTAAATCAAAAGGTCAAAATAATTATGTTAAAGACCTTAAGAGTATGTTACATTGTGTATAAGAGTAAAAGAGTCACCTCCAAGCAAAGTCAAGTCTCCTCCTAGCAAAGTCACCATCAAAAGAAGCAATGGCACCATTAAAAGGACCAATCGAAGCAAAGGAAGTCAAGTCGGCCTAAAGGAGGGACAATCCTCTATATATAAAGGCTGTCGATTCCTCTAAAGACAACACATTCACATCTCTGAAATCTGCGCAGTAAGGAGGCAAGAAAAGGGTAGTTGAAGGACGACAAAAGAGTCTCCAAGGGACGCAAAGAATGAGAAGTCATCACCGAAGAGTTAATGACTGTTTTCTAGGGTTAATACAGTCACACGTGCGAGAAAAGATAGGACAGTCTGCGGTTATATCAGCAGTAAGGTCTGTCGTCGCACAGATTGTCTAAGCAATGCGACAACGCTCAGACCGGGGGCTGTCACCCTGATCCCCAATCTCTCCGTTTAAGCCGTCTCCCTATAGCAAGCTAAGGGGGGTACACCCTATGAGATAAATGAAGACCAACTGGGAACTAGCTGGGTTGGGAGACATAGCAGGGGGAAACAAGCACTTGATCGATTTTAGAATTTGATTAGATCTTTAAATGCTTAAGACTAGTGCCTTATGGAGTCAATGAAAATCAAGTAATTAATTAGCCGCTGCTTCTTAGGAAAAGATTAGCGATTGCTTGAAAAATATTTGCAAAATATCTAACATGTGACGAGCATCAAATAATTCAATCCCACTTCTTCACTAGTTTCAATCCCACTTCTTCACCCCTGTGAGCATCACCCGATGCAATGAGTGCTAAGTGAACTATTCAAAAAATCATGAGAAATTAGTCAATTACGACTACCTCTCATGGAAATGGTCATACGTGAATGACTTACTTAACTCAGTTGAATCCAAAACTGATATCTAATATAATGCACTGCGTAAAACCCCCATACTTAAATTCAAAAAGAGTCAAGGGATCTCTACTTGAATGGTTCATGAGGCACAATACTTGCTAAGGTTTTGCAAATGGGGTAGCAAGCTAAGTGGGCTTGATTGTGGAAAAACTCCACAGTTAAGCGCGCTTGAGCCAGAGGAGTTCTGGGATGGGTGACCTCCTGGGAAGTCCTGGTTACCGGGTGCAAGCCCCGGAAGTGATGATTGATGCTATGTGATTCGTTCTCCACATTTCACTAGTTTCAATCCCACTTCTTCACCCCTGTGAGCATCACCCGATGCAATGAGTGCTAAGTGAACTATTCAAAAATCATGAGAAATTAGTCAGTTACGACTACCTCTCATGGAAAGGGTCATACGTGAATGACTTACCTAATGCAGTTGAATCCCAAAAATGATATCTAATATAATGCACTGCGTAATCCCCCATACTTAAATTCAAAAAGAGTCAAGGGATCTCCACTTGAATGGTTCATGAGGCACAATACTTGCTAAGGTTTTGCAAATGAGGTAGCAAGCTAAGTGCGCTTGATTGTGGGGAAAAACTCCACAGTTAAGCGCGCTTGAGCCAGAGGATTTCTAGGATGGGTGACCTCCTTGGAAGTCCTGGTTACCGGGTGCGAGCCCCGGAAGTGATGATTGATGCTGTGTGATTCGTTCTCCACATTTCACTAGTTTCAATCCCACTTCTTCACCCTTGTGAGCATCACCCGATGCAATGAGTGCTAAGTGAACTATTCAAAAAATCATGAGAAATTAGTCAGTTACGACTACCTCTCATGGAAATGGTCATACGTGAATGACTTACCTAAAGCAGTTGAATCCCAAAATGATATCTAATATAATGCACTGCGTAATCCCCCATACTTAAATTCAAGCAATGATTAATTTCACCAAATGCAAGATATTTAAAAGAAGCACAATGCCTTAGCAATTAAACTTCAAAAGATCAAAATTCATTACTCAACCATGAAATTCAAATGCTAACTAGTTCATAAAATGATTCATCACTTTCAGATAGCTAATTTTCAGATAAAACTTAAGCGCATTTAACTATATAAAAATGACAAATATTAATCCCACAACAAAAAAAAAACATGAAAAGGAATTTCAATTTTTAATTAGTCTTTTTTCAAAAGTTTTATTTTTAATTTTAATTTTTAATTTTTTTATAATTAATTAATTATTATTTTTTATAACAATAAATCTAAATCTAATAAAACAATATAAAATAGATTTTAATTTGAAATTTATTTTATCTATTTATTTATTTTTATTTTTTAATTTTTTTTTTTAAGTTAACAGACAAAATCTAAATCCAATGAAATAGAAAATAGCAAAAGTATAACTAAACCTAACTAAAAAAATCTAAATCAAAATTCTAAAGTAACACATTTCATATATATAAAAAAGGAAAATTTATAAAATCTAAATCTAAAAAAAAAACTCAAATCTAAATCCTAAAAAAAAACCTTTTTATTTCTTTTCTCTTTTCTCTTTTTTGATTTTATGAATATTTTTTATGTTTTATATATTTTTGATTTTTTTTATTCTAATGCTTTAGAATCCTTTAAACTAAACTAAGCTAATTCTAAGTTGAAACAAATTAAAAGTAAAAAAGTCTAAATCTAAAACTATATAACAAAGTGAAAATCGAAAGATATCTAAACTAAAACAAAAATTTAATTTCTAAAAAAACCTAAAATCTAAAAAAAAAATCAAAATCAATTTTTTTTTTATGAAGTCCTAAGTCAAAACAAATCAAAATTGAATGAAACCAAAAATAGCACCTTTATTTTTATTTTTTATTGTTTATGGCTTTTTTATATTTTATATTATTATTTATTATTTTAATTTTTTATTAAACAAAATGAATCTAATTCTAAATGAAAATCAAACTTATAGAATTTTTTATTTCAAATTTTTCTTATATATTAACACATACCTAAAAATAATACTCTAACCTAAACTAAAATAATCTAAAACCAAACCTAAATAAAGAAAAATCTAAATTAACTACGCTAACACTAAGTCCTAATTATACAAAGCTTAATAAAATCTAAATAGAACAAGATAAAGCAAAAAATCAAACTATAACCAAAATAAAATAAATCAAACCTAAATCTAAACTTGCCCAAATCTAAACTTACCATACGTATCACCATGAAAACCCTAATCCATCATAAAAAATCGAATTTGTTTTGTTGGTATGTTATCACAGGTACGCCTGAGGAGCAGAGAACAGAGGCAGATGGGGTTTGATGGATGACATAGGGTAAGTAGCACGAGGAGCAGGGAAAACTTCACGCAGGAAGCATCAAATGGATGGTAGGGAGTGCTGCATGCAAGTAGAGAGGGAGAGCTGTTGCAAGTGGCAGCGAATATGGAAAAGTGTGGTTTGATTGGGTGAATCGAACCAGCCAGGAGATAGCCACAGAAGGGCAGACGGACAGTAAGAGGGTTTCAAGTTTTTATTTTATATCTTTTGCAGGTTTTGGAAGCGGATGGGCAACGTGAAGGAATTTCAACTGAGGAGCATAGGAACAATACGCAGGTTTTGAAGGAGGTATGGCAGCGGTGAAGGAGAATGCGGCTGCAGGGATGAGATGGAGTTGTGTATGGCATCAGTTGAGAATTTCCTGCAAAAACACTTCCAAATTCTCTACTCCAGAAAATTTTAAATCGCCCTGCTTTAGATTTGCCCAATGGAAACCCTGATCAGGTTGCTTGATGGAAAACCTTGAAGAATTTTCAAAATTTGTACCTGCAATGATAAAAGCAAAGTGCTCAGAAACAAAATAATAGTGAAACCTTAAAACCCTAGCTAATTAATTACAATATTCACAGACTACAGGCTCTTAAATAGCTAGTTTTGTCATTATGTCACAAAAATATTTTTTAAGATTTTGAATATAAGATGACGTGCTTCAGAAAACCCTTCATGCATTCACCAGAAAATTACAAATGATAAGCCCGAGATCAAAACTGGCTGGGTACTTCAGAGAATGCAATCCGGGAGTTGGCTGGTTCACCCGAGAACTTCCCCAAATGCCTGGTAATCTCAAAAAAAAGGATTTCCTGCACAACTTAATTCAACCATTAACAAAGAGGGAGAAAACGATACTAAAATCCAAATCTAATGGAGATACCTGCCATCATATTCATAAATTTAACTACCATTCAAACCTTAGCGACTAAACAAGATACCTGTGTTTAAAATCACTCTTCATCAAGCTATCATCAATGGTTGAAAATAAATTTATGCAGAAAACTAAAACATCTTACAACATTTCCAGAAGAGTAACACCAACAAGATTTCAACCCCAAAGTCTTTCTTTATTGCACATGAAAAATGACTATAAGAGAGCTTTCTTTAGCACAAGACTCACAGATCGAATGATCTCAAATGACCTCTGACACCCTATTTAAGGAAAATTTCGCAACGGCTAGTTTGAGTGATCCATGTCAAAGTGATCTCGATCGTCGATGAGGATCAAAATCTCTTTTAATTTCATTCGTCGAAATTTTAAATGCATTTTAAGATATTAAAAATTAAAATTTTGCATTTATTTCTTCAAAACTTTGACTTATTATTATTATTTTATTTTTATTTTTGGATTATTTTTTAATTTTATTATTTTTATTGGACCCTCGAACTTAGCCTTTGGAAAAATCACCTAGGACCTAGGACTTATGAGGGGATAAAACATTTTCTAACCCTCAAGACACTTAACATCATGACTTTTACAATTTTACATCTAAAGGGGGGAAACCCATTTGACATAGACCCTCGTAGACCACCCAGTTCTGCGACACAAATATAATCTAGCAGATCAAGAAATTTGTAATAACCTAACTAAATAGTTAGGATTATTTCCAAATTATTTTTACATAGACTCGAAGCACACTAGGATTGCCCTAAGATTCTAGTGACAAATTCCATTCTGGCTTTGGGGTTAGGTTGAAGGAAAACTCTGTCGATCATGGATCGGTGAGACAAAAAACCTTCTAGAATGTAGATCATCACTAGAAAATTAGGTTCACATAGGCAATTACATACATGATACCGATCTGCTAAGATTATTTACAATTTACACATGTAGACTGGTTTTACAACATAATATGATCGGGCTGATGATGATAGTCAAATGGCATGGACACGACGATCAAGCGTTACCCTTTTGTGAAAAAATGGAGTGTATTACTATGGGTAGTTGACACGTAGTGGTCATCAAGGTCACAGTCACATGTTCATCATTGTTTGGGTTAGAAATTAGGCTTACAAGGCCTCTCAAGTTAAGCGAAGAAGACTCTCTCTCTATTGAAGGTAAAAGGACCCTAATTCTCTAGGGTACCTCTCACACGTGCGAGAAATAGGGTTGCTGTGATGTCACACTAAGCCTAACACTATACATCAAGAAGGAACTCAGAGGATCAAGAGAAGGAAGGAGTATCCTTAGGTGAAGGATATCACTAAAGATAAGGTATATCTTCTAGACATGTCCAAGATCCAATGCTTTGGATGCTAAGAATATGGACACTACAAAGGGGATTGTCCTAAGCTTAAAAAGAACAACAACAAAAGGAAGAGTGAAGAAGCTCACATAAGTCAAGAAATTAAAGAAGTATGAAAGAATCAAAGAAGGAAGATCCTCTAGATCTCTATTATGACTAGGTCAAACTCTTTACTTCTAGACTTCTACTATGACTAGGTCAAACTCTTTACTTCTAGACTTGTTTCAAAGTTTTGAGTAGAATAGGCGCATGTAGGAATAAATTAAATGGCATGGCTAGAAAACACCCTCTAGAATCTAGTAGCATGATGTACATAGAATTCTACACACTCATGTAGATGTAGCATTTATGATAAGAACAAAAATGCTAAGTAGAAATATCTTCTAGAATATAGGAGCATGGCTGATATAGCTCAAGATATTCGTGTAGAAGAAGCATACCTAGTATAGGACCTCATACATGTTGAAATAAAAATTGATCATGATAAGAATCTTAGAAGACCTACATCATCAAAAGAAAGGAAACATTTGCAAGGCAAAGATCTTTAAGATCCTATGATGGAATCTTCAAAGGAAGGTTCATGGAACAAAGAAGATGTCTCATTAGGAATCCCATTCATGGGATTCAAGAAAAGGATGATATACAGGCAAGCTAAGAAGAAGCAAGAAGGACCACATCAAAGGATGATCAAAGGAGAATCAAGATGAGGTATGTATGCATTAAAGTTTAGTCATGTTATCATTTGTATATTATTAAGTCATGGGTAAAGTTCTATAACATGATCAAGCATGAAAGAGTCTCTTTCACCAAGAACATGCTCGAAGGCATGTACCACAATGCAATGAAGGTCAACAAAAGAATATGCTCACATAAGGAGCATACGATTGCTGACTAAGAAGCAAGAAGAAATGCTGACAAGTCTAGAAAGCAAGCAATGAAGGAATGCTCTCACAAGAAGCATTAGATGGTTGACCTATCTATCTGAAAAGAAGCAAATGAGGAAAGAGATCACGCATGTGAAGAACACCATGATCACCAAGAATCACTATTTGACAAAATGCCTTGAATCTCCCAAAAGAAGGCAAGACAACTCTAATAAAGGAAGAAAGGACCCTTGACACCTATGAAGGCCTTGGAGATATAAAGGTGCAGATAACTGATTCTACTCTATAGACATGTCGTGATGAAGAAGCCATCCAACAAAAGAAAAAGCAATATCAAGATGAAGTCATGATGGGCTACTAGGTCAAAGCATGTAACCTAGCAAGTACTATGAAGCATCCATGAGGAGAGTATTTGAAAGCATGGACAAGATGACAAAGGAGTAGCCAAGATGACGAGAAAACCCTGATAGTCACTTTCCACGAAGCAGTGACTTGCCAAACCAAGAAGGAAAGTGATTGATGGATGGTGCCTTACCTAGAAGAAGTTCGATCAAAGACTTCATGACATCAAGAAAGGAAGGAGATCAAGCAGTTGAAGGATCCACGAAGAAGAAGTTGTTGATGAATGAAAGAGTCTAGTTAAGAGGGAGCTCTGACAGGTGCCTGATCAAGAGGGAGTTTTTGGATCACCCCTAATTACAAAGGAGTGACAATTGTGTTTTCCATTTCATGGGTCATGCACTAAACTAGGACTAACAGCCGTAAGTCTAGATGAAGGCCATGAATGGAAATGTCGACACAAGATAGGCACAACATTCTTGTCTTCAGCTGGGAAGAAAGGATGGGAGGATTAGGTAATCATCTGGTATCTGATACTCTTTGAGGATGTGTAGGGCATCCAAGACAAGAGTAGGCAAGAGGACCGATATTCTTTGAGGGCTGGGAACCCAAGATAAGAATAGTCCTAGAAGGTCATACTCGGTGAACACCCGGGTGGGTATGTACCTTGAGAGACAATGATGAAGGTGTCTATAAATCATTGGTCTCGCCAGCATTGTAGCTCATGGTCTCGTAAAGAGATGGGGCAACTATTAGTCAAGGCCTTGCACTATGGCAATGCTGATGGATATGATGCTATAATAGATGGATTGCAAATCCAGTTTCTCTTATGTGAATTCTTCAAGATTGAAAATTGCTAAACACCTTGTAATGTTGTATGAATACCTCGCTAGTGAAGAGGGAGTGTTGAAGGAAATGTAACTAGGTTTGGTCATCCTAAATGCAATTTTGATATTTGTATTTATTCAAGAAAGAGAAATTCTTGTTAATGAGTTTCTTGCTCATTGAAAATAGGTCAAGCGCATTTTAAAGTGCTTCTAGAAAGTCAAAGTCAAAATGTAATTATGATGAGACCCTTTGAGGGCATGTTACATCATGTATGTCAATGTACAAGGTCACGGAAACACCTCCAAGCAAAGTCAAATCCTCTCCTAGCATCAACGAAGTCTCCGAGCAACAAAACGATGGATAAAAGATGAATTTTAGTGTAACTGTAATATCGACCTAGAGGAGGGTCAAGTCGGCCTAAAGAGGAGGGACAAACCTCTATTTATAGAGGCTATCCACTCCTCGTACAACGCACTACCAAGCTCTGAAATCCGTAAGCAGAAGAGGATAAAGTAAGACGAGGACAAGCCAAGAAAAAGGGTTACAAGGACAACATGATAAGGAGATAAAACAACGAGGGTAAAAAGACAGTTTCCAGGTCAGCTATAGCCACATGTGCAAGGTTTAGAAAGGCCTACCTACGACCATAGCAACAAGCAAATAAAGATCATTATATATCACTGTTTTGGGTGCAAAATAGGCCTACAAATTCTCTCTCTCCAACGAAGAAGGAAGGAAAAGTTAGCGAGGATAAGAGGATTGTTTTAGGGCTCTTGTCCACACATGCAACAAGAAAACACTTGTGGATTTGACAACAGTTGAAGGTGGCAACATGAATAGCCTTATTCAGATGTGTATCTAGGTCTACAAGGTATCCAAAGGAAAGCGAAGAAGACTCTATCTTTAGCAAAGTAAAGAAGCCCTAATATTCTAGGGTTTCCTAACTTAGACGAGCAGCATAAGAAGGATGAAGTGCTAAGGAGCCAAGTGCCAGAAGACAGAGTTCCATGTGCTGGAAGTTATAGTGTAGAAAGAGGAGTGATTTGACTTATGCTTGGAGGAAGTCCTAGTCAAGGGTCTAGGGTTTTGGCAGTTGTTCAAATAAGAAGCTTCAAGAAGAGAATGTTATGAAACTAGCGCACAAAAAGATAGAAAAGATAGATCAATGACTTCAAAATCAGCCTTTTCGAGGGGCAACCTCCTTTACATTACACAAATGAACAATTCTTGGATGATACAACTGAAAATACCTCCTTTCTATATATAAGAGTCTAAGTGGTCCCAACATAATCAGAGCCTACATAACAATAATATTGTAGGGGCACAACAATAAGAATAGTGGGCTTCTATGGGGCACAATAATAACAACTTGGGGACTACATGGGCACAATGATACAATAAGGGGGTTGCACTAATAACAATAAGGGGCTACACTAGTAGTATAGGGACCTAACATGCTCCTCTCCTTCAAAAAGTGTTGTCTTCAATGCTTGAGTAGTTTTGGATGCTTCTGTATAAAATTCTCGTCCTCCCATGTGAAATCTTCAGCGAGTAAGTTCTTCCACTTGATAAGATACTCTGAAATTGATCGATTTCGTAGTTGTTGGGTTTTGGTTTCCGTGACTACTTCAGGTTCCAATATGATTTTTGTTTCCTTGTCAAGTTTCGACAATATTGTTTGAATTGGGAGCTTGTCACCTATAACCTTCTTTAAGCGAAACATGGAGAGCTGGGGGCACTTGGGAAGATGCAGGAAGCTCCAATCTATATGCCACAGTACCAATCTTTTGCAACACCTTGTAAGGACCATAGTACTTTGGTGATAATTTATTATCCTTCATACCTTGTTTGAGGGACATTTTTTTGTATGTTTGTAGCCATAGAAATACCCAGTCGCCTAAATCAAAACTTCTTTCGCTGCCATTTTGATCTACTTGTTTTTCATTCTATTCTGTGCCAAAATGAGTTTAGCCTTTAAGAGTTGGAGAACTTGTTGTTGTTGAGGGTCTACCTTAACACCTTCACGAGATATAATATGACCCAAATATTCCACCTCTTATACTCCAAAGAAACATTTGGAGGCTTTTCCATAAAATTGTTTCTCTTCCAATAGTCTGAGCACTCTATCAACATGTTGAACATGATCCTTCCAAGACTTGCTGTAGATTAGTATATCATCTAAAAATACTAACACAAATTTTCTAAGGAAGGGTTTGAAAATGGAATTCATTAAACCTTGAAATGTAGAAGGTGCATTGGTAAGGCCAAAAGGCATGACCAAAAATTCATAATGACCCTTATGAGTCCTAAATGTTGTTTTCAGAATGTTTTTCAGTCTTCATTTTGATTTGATGATATCTTGCATGAAGGTCCAATTTGCTAAAGTAAATTGCTCCGTGCAATTCATCCAATAATTCCAGTGTTCCACGGGGACTCGCCCCCCACCCTTGGGGTCTAGTTTCCTCGCTCCCCTGCACTCCGGGGAGTTGGGGACAAGTAGGGGACGTTTCACCACGCTCCCAAAATGGAGGAAACTCAGGGGGACGTGCCAGGGAAACGTTTCCCTTCCCTGAGGGGGCGTTTCCGAAAAGGGGGACGTGGGGGGACGTGGGGGGCGAGAGGGACGAGGGGGGTGAAAGGGGACGTGGGGGGACGAGGGGGGGCGAGAGGGGACGTGGGGGGACGAGGGGGACGTGGCACACTTTTAATGCATTAAAAACCATTTTATATTTTTAATTAACTAAACACTGAACTTAATCTTTAATTAAGAGTTAATTAACGTTTAGGGTTTTGGAAAATCGTTGTTTCATGTTATAAAACCGGCACCCTGAACCATGAACAACACACTCACAGCAGCACAGCCTTTGCAAGTTCGCTGAGCGCTCCACTCACAGCATTGGATTTCATTGTTCGGATTCATCATTCTAGAGGGAGCTGATTTCATCTCATGTGAATATCTAACAGCCAACTGGCATACTTGAGTAAGGCCAGGTATTCATATATACATAAGAATTTTAAATTCAGTTCAATTTATCTAAAATATATATTTGCACATATGATCACTTTATTCTGTGTTGAACTTGGTGCAAATATCTAACTTCTCCAAGTTAAGGTCTCGTCTGTACTGGTTGATGTTTATCGAGGCTCTTTCTGAACAGAAGATTTGCAAGGTGGAGTAAAGCCCAACTTTCATATTTTCAGATTTGCAAATTTGCGGGTGTTTCAAAGATATAATATAATTCTGCATAAAAGATGACCATATTCTGTTTGTGCAGTCTATCTCTCTCTCTCCAGGTGAAGTGAGGGCCCATTATTAGGTTGCCTTCATGAAAAGAGATCCATAATATATCATGTTGCGTTTCATTTCTTGCTAGAAATAAAAATCATATGCTTATTCTCTCTCTCCAGGTGAAGCGAGGGTCCTTATTTGGTTGGCTTCATGAAAAGAGATCCATAGTATATCATGTTACTTTTCATTTCGTGCTGGAAATAAAATCATATGCTTATTTCTCTCACCAGGTGAAGTGAGGGCCGATATTAGGTTGGCTTCATGAAAAGATATCCATAATATATCATGTTAATTTTCATTTCTTGCTGGAAATAAAAGTCATATGCTTATTTAGAGTGAATCATTTCACATCGACAATGGTCAGAGTGGACAAACCAGGGATCCACAATGAGAGAAGCACTGTACAAGTATTGTAAATACTAAAAAAACTATGTTACAGTTCAGAACATCTCAGGCTCCATATTTAATCATGTCCATATTTAGTTTTAATCATGTCCATATTTATCTAGTACTAACTATTTGTCTTGTGATGATGTTAAAGATTGAAGTTTATATTGCATGAAACATATCATTGCAGTTAGATACACTTATACCTATTGGAAGCTCAGTGTAATGTTCATTTCAAATTAAAGAAAGTTTCTACAGCTGCAAAATGTGGCTTTTTCAAGGTAATTTCAGCCGTGCCTAATAATATAAAATTGTTTTTTATAAAAATTTAGAGCATATGGTAGCCTTTAGCATTTGGCATTTTTTTGCCAATGATGACTCTTGATGTATCAGTCTTGACTTTAATCTTTTATAATTCTATAAAATTTGGACTCTTGATGTATGATGTATCAGACTTCACTTTTATAATTTTATGTTAATATTGAATATTCGCTTCAATATTCAATGTTCATAGTAGGAAGTGGAACATCAATATGGTTTAAACTTTTAAACTTTAATCATAATGTATGATCATTGATGTATGATTATAAATTAGAATTTTAAATTTATTATTTTATATGATATTTTTTAATTTGGATAATGTCAATTGATATTCATATCAATGATCATGCTTTGCAGCTTTTCAATTCAAACCAAAAATTGTCATAGTGAACTCAATTAATAAATTATATTTTATATTTATAAATTTTTAAGACTCTGACGCTCCCCCACGTTTCCTAAAAAATGGTAGGGAGCTTTTGCATAGGCCGCTCCCGCGCCCCCTCGCTCCCTCGCCCCCTCGTCCCGGAACCTTGGTGGAACATTGAATAATTCATCAATGAGAGGAATGAGAAATTTATCTTTAATAGTGAGCTTGTTAAGCTCCCTATAAACCAAACACATGCGCCATGATCCATCCTTCTTGTGCACCAATACTACTGGAGTAAAGAAAGAACCTTGACTAGGTTGAATTATACTAGTCTCTAGCATTTCTGCAACCATATGTTCAATTTCACTCTTTTGTGCATAGGGATATCTGTAAGGCATGATGTTTGGAGGAACACTTCCTGGAATCAAATAAATAGCATGATCATGATCACGAATAGGTGGGAGGCCTTTGGGAGTCTCAAATACTTTGGAATGACTGTCCAAGACTTTTTGGAGATCTGGAGAAATAGATGATTTCAATGTGGGAACCTCTAGCGAACATAATTGTGCAATTACGCTTTGTTGTTCTTTCTTTAGAATCTTTGTGATGCCATTAGAGCTGATTATCTTTCCCATTTTCCCTGCGATACCCCTTAATTCAACTTCCTTTCCTTTTGAAATTTTTTTCAAGAAAAGTTCTTGAAAATTAGAAGTTATCGTACCCAAAGATTGTAGCCATTGGACTCCTAGTACGACATCAACACCACCCATTGGAGGGGAAAGCATTGGACTATTCAACCTCCCATGGATACCTTGATATTATGGCACTTTCCAGCGATATTTATGGTTCTTCCATTTGCAACCATCACTTGACACTCTGGTGCTGGATATAGGAAGCAATTCAATTCCTTCGCTATCTTACAATGAATAAAATTATGGGTACTTCCTAAATCAATCAACACTATTACCTTTTTCTTCTTGATATGTCCTTCTATCTTGATAATTTGAGGAGAGATTATTCCGACCAATGCATTACAAGATATGGTCAGATTCGTTTCTTCTTTCTCTAGGCTTTGTTCTTGGTGTGTATCCTCTTCTTTTGATGTTTCTTGTTCCTTTTCTTCTTCCTCTTTACAATCTATGTAAAATAATTTCTTCTCAGCACACTTATGGCCTTTAGTGTATTTGCTATCACAACTGTAACAAATCCCTTTTGCTCATTTTTCTTCAAATTGTTGTGGTGTCAACCTTGTAGGTTGTGGAAGGCTATGGGCAACAACACTTTCGTCTTTATAGTTGTGATTGGCATGCTTCCTTGTTGCCATATTTTTTCTTTCAATTTTTCTTGCCAACCTGAATGCCTTCTCCAATGAATCAAGTTCCCATATGCGAACCTCATGTTGGATGTTATTATTTAATGTCCATATGAACACATCAATCCTATGCTCCTCTGTAATATCTTTTACCCTTATATTCAATTTTTGGAAGTCCTTAATGTGCTCTACCATTGAACCATTTTGTTTGAGATTTATCAATTGGCTAAAAAAAGTGTTTCTTTTTGTATCCCCTTAATGTGCTATCATTTCTTTTGTAAAAATTGCTCAAGTGACAATTTGTTTACGAGAGCAAAGCCATCGATACCAAACAAACTCAATGGGTCCCAAATATAAAGTTGCAATGCATACCTTTTGTGTGTTTTTCTCATTATGGAGATCGAAATATTGGTCCATCTGTAGTATCCATGTTACGGGATCTTTGCCATAAAACTTCCTCATATCGATCTTTAGAATATGATGGGTCTTTATTCCAACGTTAGAGTCTATGAAATCATGATTAACATTTCTTTTGTTCTCATCATGAGTTTTCTCTACTACCTTTTCGCCATTGGGAAGCCTTTCTTGTAGCAACTTTGTCAAACCTTCCTTCAAACCTTCCATGTCTTTCTTCAAATATTCAATGTTGTCATTCTTTGAATCATGATTAACATTTCTTTTGTTCTCATTATGTGTTTTCTCTACTACCTTTTCACCATTAGGAAGCCTTTCTTGTAGTAACTTTGTCAAACCTTGCTTCCAACTTTCCATGTCTTTCTTCCAATCTTTAATGTTATCTTTCATACCATTCATCTTATCTTCCACATCTTTCTTTAAACCATCCATCTTAGCTTCTGTTACTTTTTGTGAGAGTGAAATTTATTGCACTTGGTCTCGTAATTTGGATGTATCATGTTGCATTTCTTCCTCTTCTTCATGAGTCATGTTAGTGCTTTCAGGGTGCTTACTAGGTGTTTCCATTTTCTTTCTTCGGGGCATCAATTAATGATAATTATGCTTCACTATGCCCTTTGAATTCCTTCTAACTAATTTTTCAAACCAAGCTTATGGAAAAAAAACACACATTTTTTCACTTTGTAGGAGCTCGATATTGAATTTGTCTCTGAAATTTCGGATCTTCAAGGTCTGAAATTGTGAAATGTAGTAGCCCTCTGAGTCCTCTTTCCAATGCCACTAGTCTGATTAAAATTGGATTCTCCAAGAAAGAGTTATGCCCAATCTCCCAAGATGACCTAATTATACACTTTTTTAGTAGAGCAAACTTGTACGAAGTGCCACGTTTCACTGTTTCAACCTTTGGACCTAAAAACGATGCACACAAAACTAAAGTCCGTCCTCTTTTTGTAACTTATGAAATTTCAATCTGATACTCAGAGAGAAAGTTATGACGATTTTCCCAAGGTCACCTGTTTGGGACAAAATTCAAGAGCCTACAAAAACCCTAACTTGGATTATATCTCCGAAAATATAGCGAGACAAGATCTGAAATTCGGACCAAAGCTTCATCATGATTTCGGCTTAAATGGGTTTTAATTTCAGAGTCCAAACCTTTGTAGAAAAATCATTATAGCAAAAATGCCACAATGACTTGTTTGTGATGGAATTCTGGAGCTTGCAAAAACCCTAAATTCCTCAGATCATATCTCCAAAACTATAGTGAGACAAGATTTGAAATTTAGACCCGAGGTTCAGAACTATTTCGTCTCAAATGGGTTGTTTTTTTAGTGTCTGAAACTTCGTAGAGAAAAGGTTATAGCAAAAATGTCACAATGATATGTTTTGGAGCAGCGAAATGCTAGAATCCAAAGCTCTGATACCAAATGTTATGAAACCAACTCACAGAAAGATAGAAAAGATAGATCAACGACTTCAAAATCAGCCTCTTTGCGTGGGCAACCTCCTTTACATTACACAAATGAACAATTCTTGGATGATACAACTGACAATACCTCCTTTCTATATATAGGAGTCTAAGTGGTCCCAACATAATCAGAGCCTACATAATAATAATATTGTAGTGGCACAGTGGCACAACAATAACAATAGTGGGCTTCTATGGGGCACAATAATAACAACATGGGGACTACATGGGCACAACAATACAATAAGGGGGTTGCACTAATAACAATAAGGGGCTACACTAGTAGTATAAAGACCTAACAGATAAAACTTACAAAGGGTTTTCCTCTCAAGAGTGGAGTGAAGAAATTTCAAACCCCACTTTGTTTATCAGTTTTCCTTATCACTCCATGCATTTAGTTTTAAATCCAAGCATTGGAATTTTTTTTTTTTTTTGAAAACACAAATTTAGAGATTTCACAACTATTGAAATTGCACAAATAAAACACAACAAAATTATGACAGCCACACACAGAAAATAACATAGTGATTGCTGGTCAATGTGACCCTGGAAAAACCCCTTACAATTCTTGGGGAAAACCAGTTTGAGAGCTCTTTTTTATTTATGAAAATGCTTTTACAGAGAAACTGAAATACACAGTAAAAATTCCAACAACTACAAATTACAACTTATCTCGATTCTCGTGCTTGCACTCCACCTCGAAAATCATGCCAATCAGCAAACAACCAAAACATAATTTTTCCAGCAATAAAAACAACATTAAATGTTGTATGACCTGCCTCGAAAAACGTGCCCAAAACTTGTATGGATTGTATGGATTTCACCAGTACAACTACCTCGAAATTCGTGCCCAAATCTGCTTCAAAATTCGTGCGCTTGCTGTTGTCCCTCTTCTTCGATTTCTGTGCTGCCCCTCTTTCTCGATATTTGTGCCTTTCTCCTGCTGTACAATTTTTCCTTGGGATGCGTGCCAATAAATGCTACTGCCCTGATTCGCTGAAATGTCTTCTTGCTGCTCTCCTTCACTTCCTCATTGCTCATAAATTTTCTTCTTGCTCTCTCTTCTGTTTCTCTCAAATGCTCATGAAATAATGAATGATCTTTTCTTCTCTTCTCCTTTTACTCTCTAAATGACCTCTTGGGTTACCCTAAGATCTAATGGCTGAGATTCATTTAGATCTAGGGATGAGAATAAATGTGCATTTAATTCTCTCTTTCTATTTTTTAACTCACCCACTTAAATAAAGGCCCACTTAGCCTTTTATTTCCATAGTCACCTTTTCACTTTCTAATTCTTCATTGACTTTAATAAAGTCACCTTTAAATCAGAATGTAACTTTACCACTTATAAAGTCACTTTCAAATTAGAATGTAACTTTACCACTTATAAATTCACTTTTAAACTAAATTGACTATACCACTTATAAAGTCACTTTAGGAGAAAAGTACAAATAAATTTGGACACTTTTCCCTAGGCCAAAGATCAAAGCCTTAGAGAACCACTTGTCCTTTGGCACCCAAATTTTAACACTCCCTCTTACCGAGGAAAGTGTTCCTCACCACTCCCATCTTGTCTCTGAAGTAGACTTGCTTTCCCCGTGGTAAAGCTTTGGTGAAAATGTCCGCTACTTGCTCATTTGTGGAGATGTACTCAAGCTTGACAACTCCCTTTTGGACATAGTCTCTAATGAAGTGATACTTGATCTCAATATGCTTTGACTTGCCATAAAAAACTGGATTCTCCGTGAGTTTTATGCAACTCTGATTATCACAGTGAATTACTGAAGGTCTCAGTGTCTGACCAAATAGACCAAACAATATCTTGCGAAGCCATATGGCCTCACAACTAGCCAAACAAGTAGCCATATACTCTGCCTCAGCTGAGCTCAATGCAACTGACTGTTGTTTCCGGCTGATCCATGACACAATTGCCGAACCCAACCCAAAACAACACCCGGAAGTAATCTTCCTATTTGAAGAACAACTTTCCCAATCTGAATCTGTGTACTTTGCCAGTCTCACTCCATCATCCTGTCTATAATTTAGACCAAAATCCACAGTCGCTTGCAAGTAATGAAGAATGTGTTTTGCAGCCACCCAGTGCACTCTTCTGGGTTCACACATGAATTAACTCATAGTGTTAACTGCAAAACATATATCTGGTCCAATGTTGACCAAATACATCAAACAACCTATCAGCTATCTGTATATAGTAGGATCCACCAAATTGGAATCAGAAGCGTGAAGTTTCTTACAGTTAGTGATCATAAGTGTAGACATGGGTTTGCAGTCCTCCATGTGAAATCTGGTAAGAATATCTTCAATGTACTTCCCTTGTCCTAGAAAGAAATGCCCCTCCTCCTGCCACACCTCCAATCCCAGAAAATAATGCATCAAGCCAATATCCTTCATCTCAAACTGTGAAGCAAGATCTCTCTTGCAGCCCTTTGTGAGTCTCTCTGCACCAGTGCTGATCAAGTCATCAACATACAACACCAAAATGAGAGGCTCCTCACCACCACAATGAAGTATAGGTTCGAATCAGCCTCACTCTTTGTGAAACCCAACTGTTGCAAGTATGTATCAATCCTCGAGTGCCAAGCTCGGGAGCTTGCTTTAGGCCATAGAGTGCCTTTTTCAATCTGCATACATGGGACTCCTTCCCATGCACCTCAAAGCCCTATGGTTGCTCAATATAAATCTCCTTCTGAATGAAGTCATTGGGAAATGCGGTCTTCACATCCATCTGGTGGATCTTCCAACCCATCTCTGCTGCAAGCGATATAATGGAGCGAATAGATGTATACCGAGCTACGGGACCGAAGGTCTACTCATAGTCAACTCCCTCTACCTGTGAGAACCCTCTCGCCACAAATCGAGCTTTGAACTTCTCGATGCTCCCATCTGCAACATGCTTTATCTTGTAGAGCCATCTGGAAGTAACAACTAATTTACCTTCAGGCCTCAACACTACCTCCCAAACATCGTTCTTCATAATAGAAGAATACTCCTCCATCATGGCCTCTCTCCAGACCTGCTGGTTGGTTGCCTTGTCATACCTAGAAGGTTCGGAGTCAACAATGCTTGTTACTGATGCCATGCAACTACAGAACCGCTCAAGCGGTTTACTCTCTCTAACCCGTCTCTTTGGCCCAACAACTGATGTGGCCTCGCGCAAGGTATCTTGAAGCCATTTGGGTTTCCTCTTCCTTGAGCCTACTTCTCCCACCAGAGTGAAACAATCCTCATCATCATTAGAAGCCCGACTCCTGAAGGCCTGCCAACTAACCTCATCACTGAATCTGTGCCTATAGATGTTGAAGTACCGTGCGAACTGTCCATTAGTGGACTACCCTGTGAATTGCTCTGCGGAGTGCCCTACATGCTGCCCGAAGAACCACCCACCCGACTCTGAGAGCCACTGCTCACTGATGGACCTGGCAATGTAATCGATGTACCACCTGATCCCTGACCACTGGATCCCTTTGACTAACTCAACTGCTTCTGAGGGTCTGGTGACTTTGGGTACTCTTAACTCTCGCGACCTCCTGAAAGCTCTCTCCTCCTCGAACTTCACATCCCTCCTAACAACCACTTTCCTTTGCGCAGGAATATAAATCCGATAAGCTTTCAAGGTCTCGCTATAACCCACAAAGATGCCATTGTCTGCAGTGGGCTCTAGTTTGGTCTTGTTCTCCTTGGGGACATAGGAATATGTAAGGCACCCAAAGATACGAAAGTGACCAACATCAGGTTTCTTCCCAGAAAAAGCCTCCTCCAGAGTCACATTCCCCAAGGCATGATGTGGAATCCTATTCTGTAAGTACACAACAGTGTTGCAGGCCTCTGCCCACAAAAATAAAGGTAACCCCTGATCATGAAGCATGGCTTTGGCAGCCCCTGCAATGGATCTGTTCTTCCTCTCTGCAACCCCATTCTGCTAGGGGTAGTAAGGAACTGTGAACTCCCTCCTAATGCCTGCTTCAACACAAAAATCAACAAACTCACTAAGGGTATAGTCCCCTCCATTGTCTAAACTGAGGACCTTGATCTTCCTACCGGTTTGGGTCTACACAAGAGCTTTGAGCTCTTCTTGAAGACCTCACTCTTGGTCTTCAAGAAATAAATCCAGGTCTTCCTGGAGTGGTCATCAATGAATAAAACATAGTACTCATAGCCACTCAAGGATACATGAGACATCCGACCACTCACATCAGTATGAATCAAGTCAAAGATCCCTGTTGCTCTGCTGTCACTGCTAGGAAAAGGGGATCTGGCAAACTTCCCCATAGCACATCCTCTGCATGTATCAAGGTGATTAGAACTGAAATGTGGCACACTAGTGGTGATCTCCTGCAATGTACTCAAGGCCCCATGATACATGTGCCCCATCCTGCGGTGCCAAATCTCACACAACTCTGAATTGATAGATCTATTGTCGGTCTTGTCTCGGGTGCTGCTACTCAATGCCATCAGGGGCTGGAAGAGAACTTGTACACCTTGGCATGGCGCACACCAATCTCTCTAGCTGAAGAAGCTGGAGTTCCCCTAGGATATATATAAGCACTTGCCCTCTCCTGAACAACACATCATACCCTCTGTCGTTAAGTTCTGAGAAGGATATCATGTTCTTCTTCATTCCAGGCACATATAGAACATCTAACGCTTTCAAGGGAGGTTTGGGTCCCCTATCAAATGTCAATGTCCCCACACCGACTGCTTTAAGAATGCTGTCAACACCATGTACTACCTCCATATCAATATCACCCTCTAAAAGCTTTGAGAAGTACTCTCTGACTCCTGTCATGTGGTGGGAAGTGCCACTGTCAACATACCAAATGCTAGAAGATGCTCTTCTAGTAGCGGGGAATGCACACTCCCTCTGAACTTGTATGGCAGATGATCCTGCACTAGTGACCTCACAAGCTGTGAACCCAAACTCCTAATCAAAGCTCTTTGAGAAGCTCTTTATCTCTGCAGAAGATGCCATGGGTTTGTTTTTCCCTTTCTTGTTCTTCTTCTCCGGACACACAATAGCATAATGTCCCAACTTTTGACAATTCCAACATTTCACTTTGGAATAGTCCTCCTTGTTAAGCTGCTTGCCTTTACCTTTGACTTTGCCTCCACTATTGGAAGCTTGCTTCTTTGCTTTGCCCTTCTTGCCTCTTGCTAACAATGCCACATTGTCATCCTCCTCCACTTGTTTGGCTGCCCCAAGATGGTTCTTTCTGATCTCATTCTAAAGGCAATCATCCCACGACCTCTCCCAATCGAGAAGGTTTTCTTGTGCAACAATGCCATCCACAAAATTCTCCCAAGTCTTGGGAAGACCATTCAAAGCAATCCTCACCAACTCAGTGGGTGCAATGATCTCACCTATGGCTGCCAACTCATCTCTCACTGAAGTGATCTTTGTGAGGTATGCTGTAGCACTGTCAGTCTTAGCCATTTTAATGGCCTTTAGTTTCTCCTTTAGGACCATTTTTTTGTTTTCGTTTGAGCTCTGGTAAGTACTGGTCAAAGCTATCCACATCTCAGGTGTGTAAGTTTTTCCTCTCACATGAGAAATGACATGGTCTTTGATTCCTTCTAGAATCAATCTTTTTGTTAAACTCTGCCAACTGTACAGGGTCAACAGGTACTACTACTTGGTTTTGGGTGGTATTTACCATAATGCCCCAGACTTCTGCTTCCTCAAAGATGCTATGGATTCTCTCCTTCCATGCACTGTAGTTGTTCTGCCCATCCAACCTGTCTTCAACTCTCAAACCCAAAGACATGTTTCACTGACCCACTAAACTAAAATTTTCAAATATGTGGTAAAGGTTTCTATTTTCTGTGTAAAAATCAACGTGCTGTAATTCTTATTTTCCTGTCCGAAAATGCAATTTTCAGCCAACCAAGCTCTGATACCATGAAGAAATTTCAACCCCCACTCTAGTTATCAGTTTTCCTTATCACTCTATGCATTTAGTTTTAAATCCCAGCATGATAAAATTTCTAAAATCTGGAAATGACAATATTATTTTGAAAACAAAAATTTAGAGATTTCACAACTGCTGAAATTGCGGAAATAAAACACAACGAAATTATAAATAGCCACACGCAGAAAATAACACAATGATTTTTGGTCAATGTGACCCTGGAAAGACCCCCTACAACTCTTGGGGAAAACCAATTTGAGAGCTCTTCTTTATTTCTGAAAATGCTTTTACAAAGAAACTGAAATACATAGTAAAAGTTCCAGCAACCACAAATTACAACTTATCTTCATTTCCATGCTTGCACTCCCCTCGAAAATCGTGCCAATCAGGAAACAGGCGAAACATAAATTTTCCAGCAATAAAAACAACATTAAATGTTGTATGGCCTACCTCGAAAAACATGCCCAGAACTTGTATGCACTTCAATAGTACGATTGCCTCGAAATTTGTGCCCAAATCTGCTTTGAAATTCGTGCCCTTGTTGCTATCCCTCTTCTTTGATTTCTATGCTGCCCCTCTTCCTCGATATTTGTGCCTTTCTCCTCCTATACAGTTTTTCCTTGGGATGTGTGCCAATAAATGTTGCTGCCTAGATTTGCTGAAGTGTCTTCTTGTTGCACTCCACTTCCTCACTGCTCAAAAATTTTCTCCTTGCTCTCTCTTTTGTTTCTCTCAAATGCTCATGAAAGAATGAATAATCTTTTCTTCTTTTCTTCTCCTTTTACTCTCTAAATGACCTCTTGGGTTACCCTAAGATATAATGGCTGAGATTCATTTAGATCTAGGGATGAGAATAAATGTGCATTTAATTCTCACTTTCTATTTTTTAACTCACCCATCTAAATAAAGACCCACTTAGCCTTTTATTTCCATAGTCACTTTTTCACTTTCTAATTATTCATTGACTTTAATAAAGTCACCTTTAAATTTGAATGTAACTTTACCACTTATAAAGTCACTTTTAAATTAGAATGTAACTTTACCACTTATAAAGTCACTTTTAAATTAAATTGGCTTTACCACTTATAAAGTCACTTTAGGAGAAAAGTACAAATAAATTTGGACACTTTTCCCTAGGCCAAAGATCAAAGCCTTAGGGAACCACTTGTCTTGTGTTACCCAAATTTTAACATGGAGAGGTTTTGTCTCTAGCAGAGAGCCAAACTTTGTGTTCTTGTTATTTTGTTTTGGCAACAGTTTGATGAAGTACACACATAAGCACTAATAATAATAAGAAGAAGCATAAGTTATACAAGAAAAGTAAAAAGACTCCACAAATTGTTATCAAGAAACGAAGAATCATACTACACTACCTTGCCTTAGATTCTTCAACATTCTGGGCTAGTACCTCATTTAAAATTTTATTTATCTTAAAAATTGTGCTAAATAGCTACATCTGGTTAGGAAGAGCCTTAGATCTACAGATCTAGGAGCGGAGTCAGACTCATACAACTCAGATTTGATAGATTTATAAATTACTTGTATAGACCTGGAGTTTTGTAACATATATATATATATAACTATATATATATTTATATATATATAATATATTATATATATAATTATTTTTTTTTTTTTTTTTTTCTAACTTGGGATTTGGGTTTCAATTTAATTTTTGTATATATGTGGGATCTGGGGTTTTATTATTGTTTTGTTCAGGTTCATATCTTAATATTTTTAAGGAAAATTTGGGGCTTTGAGGCAAATCTAGGCCTTGGAGGGCAATATTTGTCCTCAAACTTTTGTGTGTAGGGATTAAACGATGAAATGATTTATTTGAAGATTCAGATCTGAGTTTTCCATAGTGAATTCTGAGAAGGAATTTTGATTTTGGGCAATTTATTTTTTATAAATAAAATATTAATTTGTTTTGGGAGATAGACCTTGGCTTCCCCAGGGTTTTCTTCCTACGTTTTTCCGGATGTTTAAACCTTCCTAAACCCTTACGCAACCCTCCATCCAAGTCCCTCATTCCCTATTTGCTGCCTAAGCCCCTCATTTTCCTTCCTCTCCTCTCTGTGTTTTTCTTTCTCCTTACTCGACCCTCTGCCCTTGGCGTCCTTTATCATCTGCGTTTCTCCCTCACCGCCAAACCCCCGTAGTTCTTCCTCGCTCCCTTTCCTCTCCGCGCATCCTTCTTTCCTTTCTTCCTCAACTTGCTGCTCCTCCACCCATTTCTTTGGCTCGCAGCTCCTCCTCAGTTCCTTCTCCTCTCTCTGTCACTCTTCCTTAACCACTGCCCTCATTCACTGCTCAGCTTCCCGCTCATCGCTCTTCCCATCTATGACCCTAACTCCTCCCTCATCCTCTCGCGTGAGCTCCTCCCGCATTCCTCAGCTCCATTGCCCTCTTCTCCATGCTGCTCGAGCATCCCTTGACCTGCATACGTCACTCTCCCTCACGTCAACCTAATCTCTTCTAACACATTTCACTTTCAATTTAAATTTTTTCTTTTTGTGCCCTTTAGCCCATTAAAAATATTAAATTTAACTTTCTCACAAGCATTTACCACATAAAATTGTTTGTCATATTGCACCTTTTAAAAAAATTAAAATTAATTTGTCATATTTCCACATTAAATCTTTTAGATAATTAATTTTTTATAACCATTATCACATTAAAATTTAAAACATTTTTAAATGTGATGCAACTTTTAATCGAAGTTCTTTTTTTTTGAGTTTATGTGATAAGGGTTCTGGGGCCTATATCTTTAAAATTTTTGTGGGGTAAAAATTTAAATTTTTCTATAGTCAAGGAAACATATAATTTTTTTTTTAATTTTCTCTAAGTTTGACTATAGGAGAAGAAATATATTTTTTCTGGATATTAAATATTAGAAAAATTAATAATTTCCACAATTATTTGAAGAAGTAAATTGGCATTAATTAGCATCTAAATTTCATTATTATCTTGAAATATTAAATTGTTGAAATTTAAGCGCTTAGGCTTTGCATCCTTTGATTTTAATGCTTGATATTTATTGAGATCGTTCATTGTCTATGAAAGAAATTAATTCAAAATTTGGATCAATTTACTTCAATTATTGGATATTTCTTCATATTGGATATTTCTTGAATAATTAGTTTTAAGAAATTTTCAAGTAATTGTGATTAACATTTTTATTGAATACTCTATCGTGGACTTGTGGAAAATTGTATATCTTTCAGTTCTTGAGTATTTTGAGTATCTACATAAGTGGCATTATCTTGGAAAATTCCCAAGGAGAGGGTTGATCTTGAAGAATTGTCATTGAATATAAATTGGATAAATAATTTAATTCTCCAGTTCTCTTGACACTAAAATCATTGGTTTATGGTCATTTTGGCATCTCTCTTTAAGAAGCATTACTTAATTGAACGATTACATCTTTGGCATCTTTGTATCCTATTTGCATTAGTCTTGTGTAGGATTGTCTTCATTAAGTACTCTTGCCCTAAAGTTAATCAATACTAAGTACTTGAACCGTAAATGATCTTACCTCAAGACTACTTACTCATCCCTTTGCTAATTGCTTCTTGCATTTTTTGCCATCATACTAACATTTTCCTTAGTAACAGTTATCCATCAAGTACTTGTCCTAAATTATTCAGCGAGATAGTTGACTCCATAAGGCACTGGTATCAATCGTTTAAATCTAATCTAATCCTTTGAAATCTTGCTTAATCTAAAATGAGTATTTGGTTGCTTAATTGTGTCTCTTGGATTGGTTGGTTCCCAACTAGTCCTTCTTCTATAGGGTCTACCCCCCTTAGTCTGTTGTTGGGAGACAACTTAAACAGAGAGATTGAGGATTAGGGTGACAACCCCCGATCTGAGCCGTTGTCACAGTGCCTAGACATTCTGTGCGACAACAAGAGCTTCATGTTCTTCTTCATCATCAGAGTCCATTGGAACTTCTTTAGACTTCCAATAGGCAACATTCTCACCAAAGGTTACATCCTGGTTGACTTCAACATGTCGTCGTCCTGGAACATAGATTCTATAGACCTTTGATATACTCAACAATTATTCTTCTCTTTCTTACGGCTCTAGCCTCTTTCTCTTATCTTTGGGTACATGAATGTAAACTGGACAAACAAATATTCTCAAATGTTCGGCTTGTGGTTTTTGTCTAGTGAATACTTCTTTAGGAGTTTTGTCTTCAAAATTCGATGAGGACTTCTATTTTGAATACAGACTGTTGTCATCGATACTTCACTCCATAAGAACATAGGTAAGTCTTGATCATGCATCATTGCCTTAACATATTCTTCAATGGTCTTGTTCTTTCTTTCAACAACTCCAATTTGTTGTGGATTGTAAGGGACTATCAACTCCCTCTTAATCCCAATTTCTTTACCAAAGGAAATGAGTTCCTTGGAAGTGTATTCTCCCTCATTATATGATCTCATAATCTTGATCTTTTTTCTTGTCAAATTTTCTACCTCAACTTTAAATTTTTGAAACTTGCTGAAGACTTCATCCTTTTCTTTCATAAAGTAAATCCATGTCTTGTGAGAGAAGTCATCAGTAAAAGTTACATAGTATGGAGAGCCTCTAAGAGATTTCACAAGCATCAGACCACATACATCAAAATGAACTAGATCCAAGATTTCCTTGGACCTACTTTCACTTCTTGGAAAAGACTTCTTGACATTCTTTCCAAGCGCACAATCTTTATGTGCTTCTTCATGTTCCATTTGCAATTTTGAAACACTTGAAACCATTTGATTCAAAGCTGGTAAGGCTCTATAGTGAAGGTGAGCATATCTTCTATGCCATAGCTCACATGGATTAATATCATTCTATATTAATGCTTGAGCTGGTTGTTTCAAGAGTCTATACAACCTTCCTCCACAAATTCCAATTACTCTAACAAAGTCTATACTTAAGCCCTTTAGCCATACAAGGACTTTACCATCAACAAATGCTACTCTCTCTCCTTTATCTTCCAAACATGAAATATAAATCAAATTCTTTTTCAAACTTGGTACATATAGTATGTTGCTAAGATGAATGTTTTCACCTAATTTCAGTTCAATGGATGTTTTCCCAATGCCTTTGACTACATAACTGTTGTTATCTCCAAGCTCTACCTTTTGAGATAATCTCGTTTCCAATAGACTAGTTAGATTGTCATGATCTCGTGTCATGTGTCTTGAGGCTATTGAAGAATGTAATTAGTATCGGTCTTCATAATGTATTTCGAGTCATGATGTAATATATTTGTCAAAATGAAAGAAAAATAAAATTATTATAAAAGAAAAATTATTTTTATGAGCACAGGTTTCATGCTCTATGCATTTGTTTTCTAGGTCAAGCTTCCATTGAAGACTTCTAGGTTTGTATCTTGAGTCATTATCATTGTCATTACATTCTAGACCTTTCTTGGGCTCATTGTGTGAAAAAGAAAAATATTATTTTATGTAAATTAGTCATGCAATGCTCCACCAATAAGTCAACATGCTCTATTCTTCATGTCATCCTATTAAAGGAGCTTCAAACCAGTTTTGCGAAAATCACAATATTAATGTTGGAAAATCACGATTTTTTGAGTTAGGCTATATTATTGCCCGATTTTTACGCTAATTTTTTTTCTTTCACAAAAAATCGCGAAAAAATCGTGATAACTTGAAAAAATAACGATTTTTTGGGAAAGAATCTTTGGGGAATTTTTTTTTCTCCGATTTTTTAATGAGGAGGAGCAACAGCAGGAGGAGGTGACACAACCTACCCAGGCTACCCCTGTCACCAGTAGAGGACGTCATCTACCTTTTGTAGCTCCTAGTTCTTCAGCTTCTAGAGCACAATAAAGTCCACTGCCAACTCCACCAGCATCTACATCTAGAGGGGCAGAGGAAATCAGTAGTATTAGACTTTAGTTATTTGGTTCATTTCATTGTATATGACATTATGACTCATGATATGAGATACATTATTATATTTTTTGTTGATATTTTGAGGCTGAGTTGGGACTCAGGAGTCGGGACTTACTATTCAAGACATGATTCACTGTTATGTGTGATGTAGCACTAGAAATGATATTACACGTCTTATATATTAGTTCTTTTATCATATTTATGTGTCAATGTATTTATTTTATGTTGTAGATGCTTTAGATATTAAAAAATTTGAAGAAAAATGAATATTGTTGTATGTTACGATTTTTTCCTAATTTTTACCCAATTTTTCTGATTTTTACGATTTTTTCCCCTCGCCGATAATATCCCGATAACAATCACTACAACAATGATTCAAACTACTTTTTATACCCATACATTCGACCTGTTGAATAGTAGATTCAAGACATGTATTCAATTTGCAATTGTCAAATGAAGAAAGAAGTGCGAGGATGTCCAAAATATAAAGTCTTTCTCATCTCAATGAAGGAATAACCATAGCAAAGTAAGAAGAGATATTTGGGTGTAGTGATTCTGCCACACATGCAAAGGAAAGAGGAAAATAGCATGGCCGAAGGTGTAGGCCAAGCTTCAAAGTTGTAGGACAGATAAACTCATTTTTGAGGAACAAACATGTGTTGACTTTTGGAGGAATGAACTAAAGTTATGGGAGGTTGACTTGATGGATGGAAGGAGTCTATGTGTTGGTCTTAGGTCTTGGTTGTCTCATTTGATTTGATTCTAAAGAAGAGAAGAAGAATTTATGGGTTTTCCCATAGGAAAGGGGTTTTGCCTTGGTTGAGTGCCTACATCTTGTGTCCTATTTGATATTTGTGATCTTCATTGTTTGGCATTTGTCTTGATGTGAAGAACATAATAATTTGAAAGAAGATCTAATAAGTAATATCACAGGAAAATGTCGAAGAAAGAGAAATCAAAATAAAAACCCCAATTATGCTGCCCTAATGGATTTTTCAACATGGTATCAGAGCTATGGACAATAGACTGAGGCAACTAGAAGGTCACGATTGAAGGAAGAAGGCTACAAGAGGATCTGCTCAGACCAAATTTTTTAGGAGAAAAAATGAGCTAAAAGGATACATTTTTCTAGGCTATAAGACCTCTGATAAAAGGCCGAAAACTTGGGCTTATTTCTGAGGTTAAATTGTAGGTCTGAGTTAGGAGAGAGAAGGGATTTGAACCACTGTTTGTGGGATCCTAAGTGCTAGGCTACAAGCTTAGTCTAGTATGAATCTCTTAAGTGAAAGAGCGAAGCTCTGTGCTTTGAGCTTAGGGTCTAAACTCACCCCGGAGGTCTAAAATTTGAGGTTCTATGCATCATTATAGAGGTATCCAAATTATATAGTTTGTGGACTAATAATAGTCCTTATCTCCAATGAAGATTTTTACTTCAAAAGCCAAGGTCGAGTTACATAGAGGCACTCCATGACTCATTAACGAAGCTACAATAATCACTGAAAGATTCGTGCATAACCAACGAAGTAAACTCTCTGAGGTATATGAAGTCTTCTCCAATGTTTGAGGAAGAATCCATCTACAAAAGAAGGCTACAAACATCCTTCTTAAAGAATAGAGAAAAGATATCCTTGTGAAGAGATTATAATGACAATAGGAGAAGCTTATTCAACTTTAACTATAATAATGAAAGGAGGAGCCCATCTGAAGACTTGTAGCAGCTTCTATATCCTACCCTAACTGGAAGTTGAGAAGAACAATGGTGTCATCTCTTAGAAGGTATCATTGTTTGGCTAGTTAAGGATTCATTGGAAGAGAGTCTTGTTGAAAGCATCTAACATCTTGGGACCTGATTGAAGCAATCCTTGAAGATCTTATCAAAGTCAGGTAAGTATTGTTTTTGTTCTTTATGTCTAATTCATCTAACACTATGTCTACAGTTTGTGACAAGCGTTGAAAAGTGTAACTAGGTTCGGTCTTCATAATGACGTGTGATTGTGATTTTGATGTAATTGATGTAAAGAAGAAAAACAAAATGATTGTATACTTGACTCATGGGTTTCATGAGCAAGGATTTTATTTTTAGATGGCTCCCATTATGAGCCTTTAGGATTTGTCATCTAGTCATAAAAGTCAAAGAGTCAGTGTCATGTATGAAGAACACTTCTTGGGCATATTACAAATGTATATAAGTCCGTAGGATTGTCAATTAGCCCTCCAAGACAAGCACTAGTTACTCCTCTTCAAGTCGGCCTCAAGATAGAGAGAATAACTCATGTCGGATCACCTAATGGAGACACACCTATTCGGATTCATAGGTCAGCTTATTTATATGGGACAAACCACTATATATATGTGGGCAGGGTCTTCGCATTTCCACAATCAAGGAGTTCGAATTACTTCTGAAATTCGGGTGTCAAATTGCAGAAGGAACTCGGATAGGAGATGAAGGAACAATGAGGATTTGTTTAGGGCTAATCATAGAAACAAATGTTCGGATTTCTGAAAGAAGGACTTGGTGCTACAGTAGAGAAACACAGTTCAGACAAGGGTATGTCAACTACAGTTCGGTGCTATGAATAAGTCCCATGCAGAGCTGTAATGGAGACCACAGTTCGGATTACTTCTGAAATTTGGGTGTCAAATTGCAGAAGGAACTCGAATAGGAGATGAAGGAACAACGAGGATTTGTTTAGGGCTAATCACAAAAACAAATGTTCAGATTTCTGAAATAAGAACTCGGTGCTACAACAGAGGAACACAGTATGGACAAGGGTATGTCAACTATAGTTCGGTGCTATGAATAAGTCATAGTTCCGAGCTGTAATGGAGACTACAGTTTGATGGTATGAAGAAGCTACAGTTCAGTTATATATCACAATGATTCGATGTTATCTCAGTCTCACAGATTCGGTCTCACAGATTCAGTGCTATCTTAGCTTCGGTGCTGCTACATTTAGGTGACATTATAGTGATATGTTTTGGTGACATCTCAAGTGTGCCTACAGTTCGTTGCTATGCTCAGATCAGAGATGATCTCAGTTCATTTTAATGCTATCATTGTAACTATGTCTCGGAGCTAAGAAGGTCAAAGTGGAAGAGGAGTCAAGAAGAAGGAAAGAGAAGAAGACAGTCAAGAGAATGTGTTTTGGTCTTGGAGTCGCAATTAGGTGAAGGGTCTTGGTCTTGGTATTCGTCAATTGGAATCTCTATAAGAAGAATTTGTGTGGGTTTTCACGCTCAAAGAGTGAGAGGTTTTGGCCCTGGCTGATAGCCTACATTTTGTGTGTCTTGCCTATTTATGTTCATGCATTGGTAGCTGTTTGATGAAGAAGAACACTAATAACTAAAGAAAAGAAGATCCTAATCTAAAGTTGTAGAAAACACTCACAAGTAGTTACTAATGGAAGAGAAATCACCTAATACTTGATGCCCTAGATTTCTCAACTCCTAGATGTTTCAACAAGAAGAGAAATAAGCTCAATGAAGCATCAAACTTTCAATCATAGAAGGTTGAGGGATGTAATCTTGAGGTATGTGTAGAATGATCATTTGTTAAAGAGTCTAGCATGAAATGTTTCAGGGTTTGGTTACTTATATGATTCTAGGGTTAGCTAGTTTTTATTGTGATGAAGATTGTTAATATTTATGGATTGTAAACCCTAGATAGTGCATATTGAAGACCCTCACCTTATTTGCTTGTTCCCTTAATGAAACCCTAACTCATGATATCTAAGGTCTGTAGATATAGGACAATCCTTTGTAAAACTAGAATTGAATGATGTCTAGGTTTTGGCACATTGAACTTTCAAGCTAGTTAGGGTTTGTACTTGAAATCCCTAGGAATTCATTCTCTAAAAGGTAATAGAAACCCTAGATAATCATCATAATATTATACTTGTATATTTTCGTTGTGCGTGTCAATAAATATTGCAGGTTTATATATTGAAGGAAGTAAAATAAGATGTTGTCATATTGAGAGGGAGACCTTCCAAAAGATAAGTATCATTTTTGATCTTTGTTACTTGATTATTATCCTTTCCTTGGAGGAGTAAGCTTGCAGGTATAAGGATTATGACTAGATTCAAAAGGAGTCTTCAAAGGGAGACTTATAAAAAGCTTTGTTGCAGAGGGAGTCCTTCAATAGGAAACCCTACAAGGTTTGTAAAGGCAACTCTAGGTATATATAAAGATTTGGATCAAGAAGGTACGATCATTCTGTCTTACATCTCTAACTCTCTCAAGTCTAGAGCTGTGCTGTATCGTACTATCTATCTTTTGTTTACTTCGGTAAAAAAACCTAATCTTTAGGGTTTACTATAAAACCCTAGCCTTTTGATGCTTAGGGTTTCATGATGTTACGATGAAATCCTAGTTCTTTAGGGTTTTTTGATGGTATCTAGGTCATATGATAAAACACTATCTTTTAGGGTTTGGTGAATTAGGGTTTATGATAAAACCTTGCAATAGTCAATGTAAGATCCTAGGAATAAAACTCTAGGTGTATATGCTTTCGTTTGATTGAATCCCTAGCTTGGTCAAGTTGTTGTATATCTAACATTAAGGTTTTGATGGTTTACGACAAAACCCTAGTGGAGATTGATATAAGTTTCTAGGGCATAATAATGAAACTCTAGATGTACTAATGATTTTGCTATGACTTGATTTAATTGTTGATATCTAAGGCTTTAGTCTTGATGATGGAATCTAGGGTTTGTGACAAAAACCCTAGCAAAAATGATTGTGAAAGTCTTGGGCATGAAAGGTGTAACCTTTGTTTATGAACCTAACTAGGTTTAGGTTTTGGATATCTAAATTATGATTTCTAAATTTTTGATAACCCTAGATGTTCCCATTGTAATGACATGCTAACCTTATATTGGTAAAGTTAACTTCATGATCTTGTATATTTATACTTGCTGTTAAAGATGTGCAAGTACATAGTCTTCAAAGATGTTTACCTAGCTGATACTTGATAATGAATTAATGATGGAGAGAGGGAGCTTTAATAAATGACCTTGTTGCCCGAAGGAATGATGGAGGAAGGGAGCTATAGTAAATGCGCTGTAAGGAATGATGATTCGAAGGTTGAAGTTCCTCGATGATGTGATGATGCAAAAGAAAGAGCCTGTGTCAAGAAGCTTGGATAAAGAAAGTGTATATCTCCCTAGTTGAGAGGGAGCTTGGTTTAAGAAAAGTAAAATTCCTCCATACTTAAAAAAAAAACATGATGTGAAGGCTATGAGGATGTTTGATATCAGAGAATTACTGAAGCACTACAAATGATTTTTCGTGAGTTGTATTCATGATTAATAAAGTTGTGATTGATGAAGTTGTGAACAAGAATTGGATGTTTTGGAAAGTGTTGAGGCTACGTTTGGTCTTGTTGGAGAAATTGAAGAAGGAAGCTTCCATAAAAAAATGTGTTTGGATATTGTAAGCAACATCAAAATAGCTGAAAGATCTTGAAGATTATGCTTGCCTATAAGAACATGTACATTGAGAGTTTGAATAATGGTTGGGGTCGTGAAGCTACAGTACGTGCCAACATATGAACAAGTCGCTGATGTGTTGACAAAATTTCATACCACAAAAAGTTAGTTTTAGGAGCATTCTCAGATTGGTGGATGTGTTGAGCTCTTCCTGAAAATTTGGCGTATTGATAAATGTCTCTGATTTGATTTAGAGGGAGAGATGAAGTACTGTGAATTGCCACTGATGGTACTTGTGAGGACATCTTGGCCGGCCCGTTGATGATGTCTAGATCTCGGTGAGGGAATGTATCATTGGTCGTGTGGAGCTCCGACCTTGGATATGATACCTAGATCCTTGTGGGTTGGTGTTAGGGTTGAAGCATGATGGTACCTATAGTGGCAGATGCCTGGATAACACCTTAGTCCCGATTAGTGTCTTAGATCCTTGCATGAGTTTATGACAAAAGTGTCATGACACTTGGATCTTTGATTTATTGGATACCTTGGTAGTTAGGGTATCCCTAACATTGTGTATGCTCCTATACTCCTCTTAGAACATTTCAAATTGAGGTCAACCTTGTATCAATTGAGCAATTATGAATACCTCCCTAGTTAAGAGGGAGTATTGAGAAATGTAACTAGTATTGGTCTCATAATTGTATTTGAGTCATGATGTAATATATTTGTCAAAAGGAAAGAAAAATAAAATTATTATAAAAGAAAATTTATTTTTATGAGCATGGGTTTCATGCTCTATGTATTTGTTTTCTAGGTTAAGCCTCCATTGAAGGCTTCTAGGTTTGTATCTTGAGTCATTATCATTGTCATTACATTTAGACCCTTCTTGGGCTCATTGTGTCAAAAAGAAAAATACTATTTTATGTAAATTAGTCATGCAATACCCCACCATCAAGTTGCCTTGCCTTGTTCTTCATGTCGGTCATCAAACTACTATTTATACCCATACATTCTACCTATCGAGGGGTAGATTCAAGACATGTATTCGATTTGCAATTGTCAAGTGAAGAAGGAAGTGTGAGGATGTCCAAAATAGAAGTCTTTCCCTTCTCAATGAAGGAATAATCATAGCGAAGTAAGAAGAGATCTTTGAGTATCAAGATTTTGCCACACATGCGAAGGAAATAGAGGAAAATAGTAGGGCCGAAGGTGCAGGTCGAGCTTCAGAGTTGCAAGATAGATTGGCTCCTTTTTGAGGAACAAACTTGTTTTGACTCATGGAGGAATGAATTGTTTGTATGGGATGCTGGCTTGGTGGATGGAAGGAGTCTATGTCTTGGTCTTAGGTCTTGGTTGTCTCATTTGATTTGATTTTAAAGAAGAGAAGAAGAATTTCTCGGTTTCCCCTAGGAGAGGGGTTTTGCCTTGGCTGAGTGCCTACATCTTGTGTCATCTTTGGTATTTGTGATCATCTTTGTTTGGCATTTGACTTGATTATAAGAACATAATAATTTGAAAGAAGATCTAATAAGTATTATCATAGGAAAATGTTAAAGAAAGCGAAATCAAATTTATAAGAACCCGAATTATGCTGCCCTAATGGATTTCTCAATGGAGGCATCTCTATCTACTAACCACAAATCATTTCTATTTGCAACAGAACCTGTAAGAGTAGAAAAATAGAAGAAATTTTTGTCCCCTGAATCTTCATTCTTGGGTTTCTTTAGATGTTCATCAATGTCTGCTGTGGTAGCATGTTTCTCTCCCTTTCTCTTTGTATCATTCAAACCTTCAGGATATTGGTTCTTAAAATGACCATATTTGTGACAATAATAGCATTGAATCTTCGACATATCTTTCTTTCCTTGAGGAGTATGTCTTCTACCTTCATTTCTTCTTTGGAATCCAAACTTCTTTCTTCCTCCAACCTTCTTGGATTGAGCTACAAATGCTTAAGAGTCACCTTCTTCGGGTTTCTGAATCTTTTCGTTTGATAGAAGTCTAGATTCTTTCGGAGTACATGAGATCCATAGTTCTTCAAAGCTTGGAATCTCCTTCCTCCCACAGATACTAGAAGCAAACAAATCCCATGAGTCATGTAAACGATTAATTGTTGTAGTCACAAGTTTTTATCGGAAATGATTTCATCAATTGCTTGAAGTTGATCTCTTAGTTGAGAGATCCTCATGAAATATGAGGTTGTAGTGTCATTTTTTTATATTTTAACATCACGAAGCTCATTCTTCAAACTTAGTACTTGACCAATGTTGTTAATGGTGTATAATCCAACTAGGGCATCATACATCTTCTTCGAGGTTTCATGATTTGCGACATATGGAATCAAATGGTCTTTGATAGAATCTACAATAATACTTCTTGTTGTGATGTCTTCCTTCTCAATTAGCTTTCCCTGCATTATCTTATGGTTTAGTAACTTTGCCATTCACAATATCCAAGGCATCATTCTTTGCAAGAATGAGGTCAATCCTTGTCTTCCAAGGCCTGAATTTGAAGCTCCTTCCAACTTGTTTTCTGATTTCATAGAGGAACCCATAGTTATGGATTGTAGATGTAAGTCTATTCAATGCTCTTGCTTTTACCAAAGCTTCTTCAAGAGTGATCTCAATGCCCCTTTTCTTCACCAAAGTTCTGATACCATGTTGATTTTTCAAGTGCAATATTTATAAGCACTAATTTATGAAATATTGATAATTACTTCCAATGATGTAGATATTTTTTTAGCACTTCCACTTTATCATTAAGCAATTACACTTCAGAAATTCATCCATAAATGCACAAGAACAATGGAGATCATAGTGCACAAAGAGAACACAAAGTTTACCCTAGGAAAACCCAATTGTGGGAAAACCCAACAACCTTTTCCTTAGAGAAATTCTTCAGTTCAACAAGAGATCACCTAATTTTGCTAGTCAATATGATAGTCAAATTGACCAACAAGGCTATGGTCAAATCTGGTCAAACAACCCTCTTGTCAAGTCAATATTTTGCCCCATAAACGTGATGCTCTTTGATCTGCCTAGGTCGAAATTTGACCTCCTAGAATATGCCCAGAAACTCGGCCATAGTGCCTAGAAAATGCTGCCCAGAATTTCGGCCCTGCTACTAGTGCTCAGAATATGCCCTGAGAGTCATACGTGTGAAGTGAAGGAGAAAGAGAAATGCTAGAGATCAATTTGTCCTTCTTGTCCTTCTTTTTCTTCGCTAGGATGCCTAGAATATGTCTTTTGTGTGAGGTCGAATGGTGCCTTGTGGAGGAGGTCGAGTGCTTTATATATGGTGCTTGCTTGTCCGAATGGGTATCTTTTCACTGGGGCCGACTTGACTTGGAGGACCAACTTGACAAGTTTGGAGCCAAAAATTCAAGTTTCAAAATTCAAAATTTTCTCTTTTGAAACTGACGTGAAGAACATGTCTTACATTAATCTTTTCAAGGGCTAATCAATAACAATGCCATGAAAAACATGTCTTACATTTTCATTATATATTTCACGGGCTAAAATTTGAATTATGAAGACAAACCATAGCTACAAAATTCAACACTACTAACATGAGTTAGTAATCTTCTCACTGTCTTGCTTGTTTTCTACTGTCATACCATTTTTGAAGAGTTATTTTGCATGCCATGAATCCTAAGCTTCACAAATATGGATGTTATGAATATAATTCATATAAAAATAATAAATATAAATATAAATACAATAATAACTAATTAACTAATAGCTAGTTAGTAATGAAAAGGCATGTTTTAGAGACATGACCATTCATGAAAGGGCACCTGCCTAGGGTATATAAACAGGCCCTCATTCTCATTTGTAATCATCTCATATCTCATCAATTTTTATATAATATTTAACATACAATTACTATCCTATTATGGATGTTTATGTCTTCCAAGTCTTTTGAATATTACTTCGCTGCGTATACGAACTTTGTTCGTTACATTGGTATAAGATCCACGTTCACTGATCACCAAGCCTTTGGCCATCAACCTCTCGTCAATCTTGTCGTTGTGTAATTGAAACGTTTCGCTTAGAGTTTAGAGATTCTCCATATCACCATTTAGGCCTTTGGCCCCAAAAAATAAAAAATAAAAAAATAAATAAGGCCTTTGGCCATTGACATTTCAATTGATTCTAGTAAAAACAAATACAGTCCGATGTAAATTTTGAAGGAGAACATTCATATATATATATAAAAGTTCTATATTATTGATAAAAAGTGCATGATAAAGTCAAAAGGGAACCTTTTCAAATATCTTTAAAACTATATGTAAGAGAAGGTAGAGCAGATAAGATTATTTTGATTCTTTATTAAGTGGTTTACAAGTTCGTAGTTTTAGCAACCCATGGTATTTGTCCATGGTACTTTCAAGGTAAATGAAGAACAAAAGGAATACAAAATCTCTTTAGATAAATGGTAAGTTTTACTTTTTACGTGGAGAAAATTAACCAAGTCAGAGGCACATAAGTGGCATGGAAAATTTTAGGGGCGAATGTTCGCCCTTAGGCAAAATTAAAGGGGTTTTGAATTTTTAGTGGGTGAATATTTTGTATCATAGTACATTTTTACAGATCACCTTAAATAGCCCACCTTATTTTAAGGGAGAGGGTAAAAAAGGTAAATTTAGCCCTTGAAATTTGGAGTTACAACCTTCCATTCGCCCTAATTTTCAAGAATAGGTTTTATTTAAGTGAATCCTATGGGCCAAATACCATATTTATAGAAGATGTATGGTAAATTAATAAAAATATAAATAAATGAGAGGTATGGTAAATAAATAAAACATTTTTTTATATTTACTCCAAAAGTCACCTTAAGTACATGCAAAGGTGTAAACAAATAAAAATATAAAGTGGAGGTATGGTAAATAAATAAAACCTCTTTTTTATACTTAAAAAGTATGGTAAATAAGTAAAACTATAAATAAACTAGACGTATGGAAAATAATAAAACCTCTTTTTATTTAGTCCATAAGCCTCTTTCTATTTATGAAGGCTTAAAAAAGAGGTTTTAATTAAGTGAATCCTATGGGCCAAATACCATATCTGTAAAAGAGGTATGGTAAATTAATAAAAATATAAATAAACGAGAGGTATGGTAAACAAATAAAATTTTTTTTATAGTTACTCCATAAGTCACCTTACATTTACGAATACAAAAAAAATGCGTTATATTTAGGTGAAACCTATGGGAAAAATACTATGGGCCAAATACCATGGGCTAGATTATTATTAATACCATGCAAAAAAAAATTATTAACCCTAATATTAGTATTAATAAAAATAAAAATGGCACATGGTATTGACCCATGGTATTCACATGGAATGTAGCCTATTTAAATGGGGGATTTAAACCAACATAGATCATCTTTACTCTAGATCTACTAAGCCCCGAGAGGGATCAAATATTGTGATATGCAAACTATCATAGAGTGAAAAAATATTTGTGGATCAAGAGTAAAACTGGATGTTGTAATTTAATGTATGTTAAATATTTTAACTTCGTTAAAATAAAAAATAAAAGATAAAATAAAAATCAATTATTAATTTTATTA
>APFE031690116.1:201474-212422 GCA_000404065.3 Pinus taeda
GTATGAACATCTGGATACAAGTTTTGCTGATGATTTGACCGTCCAAGAGAAATTGGCTTCAAAACCCTAGGAGAGGGAAATGAACTTGCCAAGGTACAACTGAAGCATGGACAAGATGTAAAATGACTCATTAGACACTGACATGATAATGACAACCCTATGAATGATGATAGATTCAGATGAATAGTGACATAGATTGGCATTTGGACTATTTTATAAGGAGTTAAAGCAAACCCTAGACCTAATGCCTAGTGACCAAATTTTGCTTGAAGACTCACTGAAATGACAAAATTTGACATTGACACTTCAAAATCACTTTGTAAGAGCATATTTGATCACTGTAGGAAGGCTGGAAAGACTGACACTAACAGAAACTAAGTAAGAACAATTTCTAAACATGCAAGTATAACTGGTATCAACTTTCCTAACTAAAAATCTAACACTAACAATTGCATGAAGAGGCAAAAACAGTGTTTTTGTGGCAGCAAGGACACCTTGGTCTCAGCTCATGGTCCCAAGGAGGGAGAAGTGAGATCAAGGGTTGCTTGATGGCCTTTTCTGAAGATCTTTTCCTTTACCAAACTGTCAAATCAACCTGAAGCATGAAAAGCTACTTTAACCATCAAAAACAACCTAAGTAGCAAAGCAAGATTTTAACCTAAATAACATAATTTATTCTATGAATGCAACAAAGACACATAAAAGTACACAAAGGGAGGTATTGGGCACTTGGGTTGGGCCCAACCCCAAGAGCTACAGCCTCCTAAGAGAGATTAGAGCTGGTGCAAAGCTGGATTCATCTTTATTGATCAAAAAAATAGTTACATCCCAAAAACTGTCTACCAGAAAAGGCTCGAAAATGTGCTGAAATGCAGAGCTAACCTACTGACTAAAATCTAACTAACATTTGACTAACTCCTGCCTACAAACTGGTTACAAATTGACTAAAATCGAACTAAAAAAAATGACTAACTGAAATGAGGCCCTAAGCATTCTTATTTATACAAATTGAGGACCCCAACAATCCTCCTAAACTTTAGGGACTCGGCCACCAAAACTTGCAGTTAACAGCAGTCCTACTTGACTTGCTTGGCTGTCCCTTGTGCTTCGAGTTTTTGATGGAGAATTCGAGGTAAGAGCTCATAAATGAAGGGGACACCTCCCTACAAATCCTCTCCCTTGTTCTTCCATGAATTTGGCTGCCAAGTGCTCATTAAAACCTTTGATTTTGTCTCAAAATTGACCAAAAAACTGCATAAAGCACACATTAGACTTGTTGGCATAATGACTAACCCAATTCACTTTATTAGCATAAGTATAATTAAAAAACATGCAATAAACTAATGAAAATGGTGGATTAAGTCGAATTAGGAGGCTAAACGAGCCCATATAATTACCCATTTCTGGGGCTCATTAATTAGTGCAGCATGGTGCAGTATGCAGTGGTGCAGCTACAGGACCAGATGTAGCATGATGATAGGTATCAGTTGAAGCAGAATCTCTTCAACTAATCTCATCGTTATAGGAGATAATCTATGCTCAGATCTAGATAAGTCCAAGTGTTGACTTATGTTGTAAATTTACTATCTCTCTCTCTTTCTCTACTGAACTTTGAAGATAAAAGAAGATTTGATCAAAGGGTTTCCCCACACATTGTGGGGTTTGTCCCTTGCTCGCGCCACCTCTTGTGTCCTCTTGTTTTGGCTTGTCTTCTGCAATTTATATTTATGTTCTATTTGCAATTTACTTTATGCTAATGTGATTGCTAATATGGAAAAGAAATTAAAGAAATTGCTCTAGCATAGAACATACCAAAACTTAAAATGGTATCAGAGCTGAGGTGAAGACAATGCCCAAGCAAGAGTGAAAGAGCAATCACCAAAGTCAGTTGGGACAAGACAGAAGGATCAATGGGTTCCTCATAATTCACCTAGAGTGAAGTCGAAGTAGAGAATGTTATCAGAATGACGCAGTGGCCCGTATACGAAGGAGTGTCTGAATGGCAGAGATGTAGGTCATCAAAGACGTGGCCGACCCTTCAAGGAAGCAAGGAACCCCAGGTAAGAAGAATCAAATATTGTTTTTGATAAGATAGAGAAGTGTTATCTTGTATTGGCCCTCTCCTTTAGATTCTTTGGGAATCTGGCATATTGATTGTAGTGCTTCAAGGCACTTCATTGGATAGAAGGGTGTACTCTCCAATTTGATAGAGATGGAAACAATCGTGGGATTACACTTGGAGCCGATGCCACCTATCCCAAAAAGGGAATGGAAGTCAAAGGTTTTATGGTGGTATTCGTCAATGGAAAGGTATGTGTTTGAAAATTGAATTTTTGAAGATGTTTTTGAGTTCAAGGTTGTATCAAGTTGCAGTAAGTCCGCTGGGGACCATGTCCATTGACACAACACTGGAGGTTTGTGAGTCAGATGGTGACAGAGATGCTTGAATTCAAAAAGAGCATGAATGTACATGCCTGAGATGTACCGAAGGAAAATCTTACAAGGGGACCATTCCCCCTCATGTAGCAGGTCCATAGGTTTGGAACAACCTGTGGAGTTTGAGATTCATGAACAGGAATCTCATGTAAACAGGTGGAAGAAAGCCCTCTATGGCTTGAAGCAAGACACCCTGAGCATAGTATGAGAGGATCAACAGCTGTCTGATGCAGTTGAGATTCATAAGGAGTGAAATCTATCCAAACCATCCGAAGGTTGTGGATGACAGACCTCTCATACCGACACCTATGTCTGATAGGTGCAGACCCTCTCATGTGTAGAAGACAGAGGGAGTTGGATTCCGAATGTGGAAAGATAAACTGCTAGCCTGTGACTACCTCAAGGATCTTAACTTTCATAGGTTATATAGTAGTGATGTTGGACTTGATTTGGGAAATGCCTCTGAGTTTCTAAAACTCATTCGTGTTGATGTTCTTGGTGAACCTCCGTCTGAACATATGTTTTGAGTGTGAGCTCATATTTGGTTGAGCCTCACTAGATTGGTGCCAAGAATCTTCTGAGATGTCTTCAGGACGCAATCTCTCATGGATTGAGATACACTGCTGGAAATATGAAACTGCATGATTATTCGAATGCTGATTAGGCACGTAGTGTGGAGGATCACTGGAGCACTTCTTAGTGTTGTTTCTCTTTGGATTCTGCTTCAATATAATGGATGAGCAGGAAGCAGAAGTCGGTTTCCATAAGCACTGCCGAGACCGGATACATATCTACGAGTATGATCTCGTATGAAGCTGCCTGGTTGGGGAAGCTCTTCAGTGAGCTATTTGATCACATACCACTGTGATTCTCTGAAACAACCAGAGGTGGGATTCGATTATGGAGGAATCTCGTATTCGTTGATTGCTCCAACAGATAGACATCATTTGGGATATGGTAATTCGATGAGTAAGGAGGCTCCATCACATTAAGATGATATACAGGTCGATACACCTTGTCAAAGCCCCGACTTAATCTGTGATTTTCCCAAACGACTTGGAGTTGTCAAGAAACCCTTGTACAAGGGTCCTGCATGTTGCATACATTGAGCTCTGGGAGCTCTGAGGGCTTGCGGTTCTTACTGGAGCAACATAGGACCACAGGGTGACTCACCCTCCCCTGGTGGTGTGCACTGGAACAAGATGATTCGCTGTCTTGTGGGACAAGATGATTCACTCTCTTGTGGAACATGATGATTTGATCTCCTGTGTAGCAAGATGATTAGTTCTCCTGTAAGGCCTGGATTGATGTGTTCTCCATGGCAATTGTAGTAGGATTGATGTGTTCTCCTGTGAGGCTTGGATTGATGTGTTCTCCATGGTGATTGTAGCAGGATTGATGTGTTCTCATGTGAGGACATGATTGATTAGTTCTCTTGTCGAGGCATTCTACCCATGCAGTCTGGGACTCATGGGAAGTACCTCTCATCTGATCAATGAGCAGGGAAATGAAGATAGGGACCATAGTAGTACCGATGGACGCGTTGTTGTATCTACTATACTCCCTATGCTAGGATGACCTCCATTGATCTGGGATCAATGATACTGGTCTGGGACCAGTGGTAGGAGTTGTACCATATTATGACGCTGACTTCAGGTCAGTTGAGACTGGTCTGGGACTAGTGGTACATACTCTGAGACTGACTTTGTGTCAGTGTAGTACTGGTCTGGGACCAGTGAGAGTGGTACATACTATGATGTTGACTTCGGGTCGGTTGAGACTGGCCTGGGACCAGTGATACACTCTTTGAGATTGCGAGACTGGTCTGGGACCAGTGGTACATACTCTGAGACTAACTTTGTGTCAGTGTAGTACTGGTCTGGGACCAGTGAGAGTGGTACATACTATGACGCTGTCTTCAGGTCGGTTGAGACTGGTCTGGGACTAGTGGTACATATTCTGAGACTGACTTTGTGTCAGTGCAGTACTGGTCTGGGACTAGTGAGAGTGGTACATACTATGACGCTGACTCCGGGTCAGTTGAGACTGGTCTGGGACCATTGGTACACTCTCTGAGACTGCGATACTGGTCTGGGACCAGTGGTAGGAGTGGTACCTACTATGAAGCTGACTTCGGGTCGGTTGACACTGGTCAAGGACCAGGGGTACGCACTCTGAGACTGACTTCGGGTCAGTGGAGAATGGTATGAGACATTCTCGATCAATTCTTCTTCTTCATAGTTCAGCAGAGCTAAGTTGAGCAGAGCTGAGAAGAGCTGGGCAAAGCAATGCAGGGCATTGATGACAAAGATAGTACAGTTGGACTTATGGATTAGCAGATGGAGTTCTCCCTAATTGAGAGGGAGTGTTAAATTGGCAACTAGGCCCAAAATCCATGTGGGTCAGCTTCTTTATGGCAGCTAATATTTTTATTGGATCCCTCCTGTTGAGAGGTGTAGGATTGATCCGAAGATCATCCCATTCCGATAAGTATTTATGGAGATATGAATTTATTTTGTTGATGTAATTATTATCAAGCCGACCAGCTCTTATATAGGCTCTAGAAGCCCAAACGTAATGTCTATTCATCATCTACGTTTTTAGTATAAATAAAAGAGGATTTGATATCATTTGTGAGATACATTATTGAGGTGATCTCCTCCTCTCCACGTCTTGGGTTTTTGGAGCAGGAGAGAGACACCATGAGAATGTACGCTGGCCTATGATGCCCTTGTTCTAACGCACAACATACACAGTAAACGTGATACCATATATGCAACCACCATAGATGGAAGTCGCAGTAGAAGGGAGCCAAACTAGATGGAAGCCGCTGTGATACGTTGCCTTAAGCCACAATCAAATATAAGAATCTGCTCTTGAAGAGCCGCAATCCGCATAAACACAATTCACTTGAAATGACACAACGCAACAACAAATATATATATACGCATGCATACAACACAACAAGGCAATAATTACATGGATCACACGCAGCGCATACACAATGGTAACACACAGTTCAGCCCTATACTCTACACACAACTCAATACGCAGTCATGGCAGTATCTGAGATGTCGTTAAAGGTGACACGCAGCTCATATATATTTGATATGTTATTAATGGTGACACACAGCTCATACGTAGTCCTGGAAATATCTGATATGCCATTGATGGTAACACACAGTTAATACGCAGTCATGGTAATATCTGATATATCGTTCATGGTGAAACGCTATTCAAGGAAACCTGATACGCTATGGTGAAACCCTATACGCTGTACATAAACTTAAGTTAATACGCTGCAAAAGGAGACTTCTACACATAGTCAACGTGATGCCATCTATGCTGATACATGATGAAGATATATATATGCGCTGATTCGAAGACACCTACGCTGTACATGATGATATAGTGATGAAGATATATACGCAGATCTGGGAGACACCTTCACTGGACATGTTCATACGTTGTCATGATAACAACATGATACACTGGTTCATGGAGAAACTCTATACACTGTAATAGAGACCTGTAAACGTTGTAATGGAAAATTGTTAACACATGGAGACATGTTAATGCAGAAAGAAGGATAGGTTAAGAAGTATGCCGAATAGTATTTATACCCTAGCTGCTTTGCTAGGCTACAAGCCATAGCAAGCAGCTAAGGCTGATATTAACAGAAGCAAATTGTTGCAGCATGATGAAGCAATGAGAAGGCAAAGGAAGCAGCATGATGGGCAACACTATGAGATCATGTGCATGGGCAGTGCAATGATACATGGAGCAGAGGCAGTAGCATAATGATGATGCACGTTAGCAAGGGCAGCAGCATGATGATGGATAAGATCATGGACATGGGCAGCATGATGATAATCATGATTAGTGCAGCATGGTGTAGTATGCAGTGGTGCAGTTAGAGGACCAGATGTAGCAGGATGATAGGTATCAGTTGAAGCAGGATGTCTTCAACTGATCTCATCGTTATAGGAGATAATCTATGCTCAGATCTAGACAAGTCCAAGTGTTGACTTCTGTTGTAAATGTACTATCTCTCTCGCTCTCTCGCTTTCTCTACTGAACTTTAAAGATGAAAGAAGATTTGATCAAAGTGTTTCCCCACACATTGTGGGGTTTGTCTTTAGATCGTGCCACATCTTGTGTCCTCTTGTCTTGGCTTGTCTTCTGCGATTTATATTTATGTTCTATCTGCAATTTACTTTATGCTGATGTGATTGCTAATATGGAAAAGAAATTAAATAAATTGCTCTAGCATAGAACATACCAAAACTTAACAACAAAGGATTAATCTAGGATGGTCAGATCCATTTTCAATTCAGCAATTTTATTTATTGCTCCTAGGACCATATCATCTTGTAACAACAAAGATGACAGTTCCACAACGAGCAAAAAAAGAGATCCAACCTTTCATCAGTGAGCTTTGAGGACAAAGTTTTTTGAAGAGGGGCAATATTATGAATATAATTCATATAAAAATAATAAATAGAAATAGAAATACAATAAAAATTAATTAACTAATAGTCGGTTAGTAATGAAGAGGCATGTCTTAGAGACATGACCATTCATGAAAGGGCATTTGCCTAGGGTATATAAGCAGACCTCATTCTTATTTGTAATCATCTCATATCTCATTAATTTTTATATAAATTTTAATGTACAATTACTATCCCATTGTGGATGTTTATGTCTTCCAAGTATTTTGAAGATTACTCCGCTGCGTATACAAACCTTGTTCGTTACAATGGACGCGTGAATGGATATATATATTTTTCCGAAAAAAATCATTAGATGAACATTTCATAATACCTTTTCATGAATCTCAAATTTGGAAACAAAGGAAAAATGAGAGTTTTCATTAAAATTAGTAGATCACTGCTATATAAACATGACATGCAAAATGAGTCTGAGCACTCTACTCCATAGTATCATCTTCATTGTGCATTACAAATTAGGCATTCCAATAATTTATCATAAAAGATATCTTCATCCATAAACTGTAGCTCCACATCATCTGTAGCCTCTTGAGGGCTGGGATTGTTGTTTGAACATGTGGAGATGCCATGTCATTATTTCTGGTCTATTTGGTTTAGCTTAGCATTCTGAATTAAGCCACAATTCTGTTGAAGCATCCACTGAGAAAATACCTGTCACAAATGCATGAGAATTTCCTTCAAACTCTCATAAAAACGACCAACATCTCTCAAGAACAGAGAAAGCACTCAAATTTCCTCAAAGATGAGTTCTTCTGTGTTTGAGGGAGGCAGCCCAAGCCCTCTATTTATAAAATGAACGGTAAGAAATCTGGGTTAGTGTTCTTTTTTTGGGGTGTGTATTTTGTTTTCATTTTAGTGACGAAAAAGCTAACTATAACGTTAATATGTTTGTAACTTTGTTGAGTGTTTCCATTGCATGGATTCAACATTTTAGGAATTGGATATGGGGGTTTCAAAGTTCAGACACAGCATAAATTGTTTTGGTATCTGACTCTGGGGATCTGTGTTTCAGGCACCTTGGTTTTGCTTTTTTTGTTAACATAGGATGAATTTTAACGGTGTAACCTTGTTGCTCAAATTTTATGTACCCTTTCATGTCATTGCGTCGGAGTACTGCTAGTTGCTAGAAAAGCCATCATGGTTGCACCTACTAAGTTGGTTTTCACATCAGGTTCTTTTCCTCCGAATGAAGTACAAATTTTGTTCCAATGGATAATTTGGAAGAGTAACTAGGCATTAACTTCTTTATATTTTATTCTCTCTGGTACGTATTCATCTAGACCACAACTATCTGGTAGTAATTAGGCATGCAGACACTTCCCTATATTTGAATGTCTTAGAAGGGATCATATTTGTCTAGACCACAACTATTATTCCTCTTGTTGTTCCTGTATGCTGATTTCTGTTAAGTGTAACTCTGGAATCAGATAAATCACTGGCAGTGTTTGTACTTCATTCAGTGAAAGCCTGGCTGAATTTTTTCCTGAATTTGAACTGATTTTCTAACTCTGAAAGCCTACAATTTCTGTTTATAGATTCAACTGACTCGTGTCAGGATCTTAGCCTTGTTGTTCGTGAGATACATGCTCATGACTTGGTATATAGAGGTTAAAATGTATATGGAGGCTATTCAAGGGCAACACATTGCTGGACTCAAGGTTGCTTTACATAAGCATCATCCATATGTTGTTTTCACAAAAATATGTTCAGTGGCCTACTTTTGAAGGCAATTATACTTGAATTGGACTAAAATATTGGTTCACAGAGGTGGTTTTTGGCAAGATTCTCAATAATCTGTGAAGTGAGAAAATAGATAGCAAAGCATATGCCTAACTTAATTTTTCCATGAGAACTGGCTACACTCTGCTAGCAAAATTAAACATCTAACAGTGGACAACTTTATGGATTTCTTCAATTTAATCTAGGAAACTGGAGTTCTTTGAGATTTTAGGGACATAACATAAGCTAGGAAACAGGAGTTCCTTGAGATTTTAGAGACACAACGTAAGCTAGGAAACAGGAGTTCCTTGAAATGCCTCAATATATTTCAGGGACATAACACAACCTTTGTTGGACACGTTGATGCCTTATCTTAGGACTCATGGTTCCTTGAATGATGCGAAACATGAATTGATAAAACAGCAACCAAAAGACTTTTTTTCTAAAATAAATATTGTTTACAGTTGCCTTTATGCAGTACATTGTTTTCTAAATTCTGATGACTGCATTCTGTTATGATTTTTTCTATAACTTGAACATTTTGGAATCTTATGGGAAGGTATTACCTGAAACTTATCTATTGATATGATGGGGAGAGGGCAAAGAAAGTTTTGGTTCTGAAATAACTTCGTTGGCAACTCAGTTTTCATTATCTTTCATGCATGGCTGACGTCTGAGGGGTTGGGACTATATGATAAATCATCCCTGAAATGTCTTACGAAGTTTATGATTGAATTGATGCATATTTGACCTTTGATCTGTCAGGAAAAGAGAAGACACCTGAACTTGATGATGGAGGCACTGGTGGTGGGCCAGGTCGCGATGATGGTGGAGGTGGTGGGGGTGGAGGATGGGGTGGATGGTCTGGGGGTTTCTTCCTCTTTGGTTTTCTTGCATTTCTTGGCTTTCTGCAAGATAAGGAAAATGAAGGGCCCTATAGCGATGAGAGGCGAATGAATCGACAAGCACAGCGATATTAGTCAGAACAGTTCTGATTGTTGAGAATGCAATACACTGTGATGTGATGTTTTCTGGTAGTTTGTAATTTTTCTTTATATTGTTCTTATTGTAATGTATACTGGTCGCTGTCAAAACTGTCATTGGGTTTGATGGCAGTTACATATATTTCTATGTAAAGAATAAATTCACTACATTGGCAGCTGCTGGTTTTCCTTTAATTGTAGATTTTATTATTCTTGCTAATACCACCACATCCAATTCAGAACTCGGTCTTGGGTTCATTGATCCTTGTAGCTTGCTTCTTACATATGCTTATCCTTGGTTTTTATTATTTCGTACACGATTGATTTTACTGGTATACTTTGCTATGTGCTGTGCGCTATGATTAGATTATAATTAAAAACATGTAGAAGAAGAAATAATTTTCTCCTCTTGAATGGATATCAAATGATATGATCTGGGATTACAAAAATTTCCTCAAGGGGTCTTTCTCTCTTAAAAAATTTGGAACTCTCTCTTTCTACTTTGTTCTCCTCTGTTTTGATAGCAGACTGAGATGTGTTTTTTTCCCCTCAACAATTGTCTCCACAGCCATGGTCGCTTATACAAAGACTCTGGCATGAAGGTTAATGTACATACTCTTGGTCTAAAGAAACCATGAAGCTGGTAATTGTAAACAGTTTTCAACGAACAAATTGTTTAACATGAAATTCATCATGTACGCGTGTTTCACCAAGGTTTGAGGATGGGAAAATGAGGCTGCCAGAGGGACAAGATTCATGGGTGGTGTAGTTAAAAGTTTCTCTTTGAGGATGCACCCAAGTTATCAAACATGCAGACATTCGAGTTAAGTGGCTCTTATTAAGGGCATTGGCCCAAGGTGACCAAAATTTGAAGGGGACACATCAAAACTTAAAAACCAAATCAAGAAAATTCAACCGCAATAGTGCAGAGGAACTTTTTTAGGAATTAATTAATCTCAAAACTTTAATCGATTAAGAATGTTTCATTTAGTGCAGGTTCTTTATTTAATTTGTTGGTCACACAAGGCAATCACAAGGGTACATAGGGCAATCACAAGGCCGAATGATTTATTCATGTCAGGGTGCTACCTTTTATCTCTGCAATTCTTCAGTGACTTGCATACTATATACACTAGCTCCCCCTTCTGGGTCCCCATATCTAATTATCTAACTGCATAACTGAAAATCACAAGGCTTAATGCTTTGATGCAAGTAGGGTGCTAATTGAGAAGTTTATAAATAGAGGGGCTTCCCATCTGGGGTCTACGTACTTGACATAATTATCTGATTTTGTTGGAA
>APFE031690116.1:213511-224334 GCA_000404065.3 Pinus taeda
TATATTTTTAAAAAATCGCTCCGGGATTCGCTCCCAAACCGGGAGCTTCTGAAAATGGTCACTCCCGCTCCCGCTCCCGCTTCCGCTCCCGCTCCCCACTTCCGCTCCCGCTCCCAAGTAACATTGGCTAGAATAAATGCTTTTATTAACACAAAACAGTGCAATGAAATAAATACAATATAAGTATATATCTGGTTGTGATTAGTTGCCAAGCTCCAACTTGGACTTCAGTGAGGCTCCAACCTCTAGAGCACCAACTCTGTTTTGCAATGGTTCTACACTTAGGAGCACCAACTCTGTTTTGCAATGGTTCTGCACTTAGAAGCACCAACTCCCAAGGATTTCAATCTTGTTCAGTTTTGAAGTTCTAACCTCTTGGGCTCCAACCCAACCCTGGTATAAATTGTTATGCTGCTAATCTCTATTTTGCCGAGGTTCTCCTTCACTCCTTTTCTACTGCCTCTACTACTTCTACTACCTCTGCTGCCTCTCACTCTGGTTATTCACAACAACAACACCTCCTTGTTCTTTATTTTTCTGTTTTATTCATTCCCCATGCCTCTGTCTTTTCGTTTTCACTTACCACCGCCTCTTTGTCTTCCTCCACGGTCGCTGTGGCTTCCTCTGTGCTATGCAAGTTCACAGACTCTCTGAGGACACGTAGATTCATTAGAGAGGTCCAAAAATCCACGAAGAACACATCTTCCCGGTTACAACTGTAGCATCGCTCCTTTGACAATGATTGCAGGCATGCACAGAGTTTTTTAGTTTAACGAAGGCGTTATGCCCCAATCACAATCTCAATCGCCCTGATACACCACATTTAATAGACGTTCAGCCTCCTGAATCATTGGTCCAGTTATCATTGGCCTTTCGGCCTAAAAACCCCGCGCAAGCCAAAAAACTCTATTACATAGGAACCGCGGGCAAAATAGTGAAAAAAGACTAAAGGGTGGACTTCAGGGTGTATTACACCTGCATTTATTTCTGCATCAGGTCCGCGCTTAAATCGCAATCAGCGATTCGTGACTCCCGAGGGTCCTTTATATATCAGACCCATGACTCCGTCGATGGCTGAAGGCCGATCCACCACTGGACGTGATATTACATTGAGTCAGTTGTGATATTCCATTGGGTCTGCGTATATATATATATATATATATATCGCTCTCAGCTATCACAAAGAAAGCACTGCTTAACACTATATTACCTCCGCTCCGAATGCCGATGCGATAATCATCGGCGATTGCAATGGTCCACTTGGCACACTATAACGCCGCTCCCATAGTTTCGATGCGATATAATATTATGTACCAGACCCGATACAACTCAACGCTCCCGTTCATAAAATTTTAGGTCCGCTTTCTGCCTTTGATAGTGTATTTGCCTATGTACATGCCTTGGCCTCCGTTTGCGTCTCTGATAGTATTAAACACATATATGCATGGTTTTTGCTATCGATGGGTAAATACATGAGTTTGAGGCATATTGCCGATCCCGATAGTGTAATGTGCCATGGATGCATAGTTTGTCCGCCAATAGTGTTAAGCCTATATATATGGGCTTTCTCTCCGCCGATAGTGCTAAAGCATGCATATGTGGGTTTTACAGGCCCGATAACATAAATGGCTATATATATATAGGTTTTGCTCCCGATGGATCTCGATAAATCTATCTACTTCCTTTGTGGCTCTGATGGCTCTGTTTGCTGTTAAATGCATGCATATAAGCTCTCCGATGGCTCTGTTTCTCTGTTTCCTTCGTCTGCTCTGTGTGCTCCTCTTCTTTGGCATATATATGTGACATATACATATGTGGCTTTTTTTGCTCCTCTTCGCTCCTCCGATAGCGTTGTTTGCTCCTCGAATATTGCCATAATGACAATCTGTGTCCAACAATCTCCCCCTTTGTTATATATATATATATATATAATATATATATATATATATATGAATATGAGTTCTGCCCCCGATGGCTCTCGATAACTCTATCTGCTTCCTCCATGGCTCCAATGGCTTTGTTTGTTGTTAAACACATGCATATAAGCTCTCCGATGGCTCTGTTTCTTTGTTTCCTTCGTTTGCTCTGTGTGCTCCTCTTCTTTGGCATATATATGTGACATATACATATGTGGCTTTGTCTGCTCCTCTTGGCTTCTCTGATAGCTCTGTTTGCTCCTCAAATATTGCCATAATGACAATCTGTGTCCAACAATCTCCCCCTTTATTATTGATGGCAATATTCTTTTGCTCTCCCCCTTGACATCAATGACAAAGGAATGCATACGGACTCCCCCTGTCATACTGCTCCCCTTGTCCTGCTACATCTTTATGAATGAATTTGAGTGATGATAAAGAGATAAACCCCATCTTTTGACGCAGATGTTCGAATGCTTCACGAGGAAGAGGTTTTGTGAAAATATCAGCTATCTTCTCCTTAGTATTGATGTACTCTAGGATGATGTTTTGTTTAGCTACTTGTTCACGGAGGAAATGATACTTGATTGGTATGTGTTTGGTCCTTGAGTGCATTACTGTCTTTTTACTGAGATTGATAGCACTTGTGTTGTCACAATAGATGGTAATCAATTGATCTGTACATATGTTGACATCTTTTAGAGCTTCCTTCATCCATAGGATTTGAGTACAACAGTCTGCTGCAACAATATACTCAGCTTCGATTGTGGATAATGATATGGATGACTGTTTTTTGCTAAGCCAGGATACTAAACAATCTCCTAAGAAGAATGCATTTCCACTAGTACTTTTCCGATCATCTATACTTCCAGCCCAATTAGAATCCGTGTATGTAGTTATAGTCAGTGTTGAGCTCTTTGGGTACCAAAGGCTGAAATCAAAAGTTCCTTTCAAATATCTGAGAATTCTTTTTTACAGCTAATAAATGGGATTGTTTGGGAGCAGATTGAAATCTTCCCACCATTCCTACTGCTTGAATTATGTCTGGTCTTGTAGCTGTTAAGTATAGAAGGGCTCCAATCATTGACCTATGATGAGTTGCATCTACTAGAGGGGAGTCATCATCTTTGCTTAATTTTCAGTTTGTGATCATAGGTGTGCTCATGGGTGCACAGTCCTCCATTCCATATTTTTTGAGCATGTCTTTTAGATATTTGATTTGGGATATACACAATCCTGATCTGGTTTGAGATACTTGAAGTCCAAGGAAGTGAGACAGCTCTCCTATCATTGAAATCTCAAACTCTTTTGACATGTTTTGAGAAAATTCATGGCTCATTTCGTCATTATTACTAGCAAAAATCAGATCATTGACATAAACAAGAATAACTAGTAACTTACCTTCATTTGTCTTTATGTATAGATTACTTCCAACCACTCCCTTTTTGAAGCCTTGTTGTTGTAGATATTGATCCAATCTTGCATACCAAGCTCTAGGAGCTTGTTTCAACTCATATAAAGCCTTTTTCAACTTACAGACTAAGTCCTTTCCTTCTGTTAGATCAAACCCATTTGGCTGCTCCATGTAGACTTCTTCTTTGAGTTCCCCATTTAGAAATGCTGATTTCATGTTCATTTGATAGTTTTTGAATCCTTTTGAGCAAGCAAAAGCCAAGAACATCCTGGTAGCTTCCGTACGGGCTATTGGTGCAAATGTCTCTTCAAAGTCAATTCCTTCAATTTGTGAATAGCCTTTGCAGACGAGCCTTGCCTTGTTTCTGATAACCTATCCTTCCTCATTCATTTTATTTTTGAACACCCATTTGGTTCCTATTATGTTTTTGTCCTTTGGACGAGGTACCAACTCCCATGTCTTATTCTTCTCAATTTGGGACATTTCTTCTTCCATGGATTTTACCCAATGAGGATCCTTGCTTCTGCAAATGTTCTGGTTCTATCATAGATAGAAGAGCAATAACATTTCACTTTGGTGTAATGGTCACCCTTCTTCGAGTTTGCATCCCTTCATCTCTATTGCTAATAATTTGCTCTTCTGGATGATATTTCTAGATAAACTTCATCTTTGAAGGGGTATGAGGTGGTTCTTTCTCCTCCTCTTCTTCTTCTTCATCTATTCCTTCTTCTTCAGGTTCTTCTTCTTTAGGTCCTTCTTCAATGAAAAGATCATCTTCATATTCTTCAATTTATTTTTTTAGAAGTCCTTCATCAACCTTTACATCAATGCTTTCCACTATTTTCTTCAGTAAAAAATTGTAGCACTTGTAAGCCTTGCTCCGTGTAGAGTATCCAAGAAATATCCCTTCATCAACTCGAGAATCAAACTTTCCTGGTGAGCCATCATTGATTTTTATGAAGCACTTGCTTCCAAAGATCTTGAAGTACTTTACTGAAGCTGGGCTTCCTTTCCATAACTCATAAGGTGTTTTTTCACAGTTTGGTCTCAACTGAGTTCGATTTAATGTATAGATAGCTATCCCTACTACTTCTCTCTAGAATTTTGGCTACAAGTTTGCTTCTAGTAACATTGTTCTTGCCATTTCTTCTTCGGTTTCTTCTTTCAACTACCCCATTTTGGTGAGGTGTTCTGGCAGCAGAGAATTCCCTTTTAATTCCATGAATATTACAAAACTTACTAAACTCATTTGATGTGAATTCTCCCCCTTTGTCTGTTCTGAGGCACTTAATTTTTAAATATTTTTCATTTTCTACAAGGGCTTTTAGATTCTTAAAAAATTCAAAAGTTTCAGATTTATACTTTATAAAATATATCCACATCATTCTAGTACAGTGATCAACAAATAAACACAAAGTACCATTCTCCTTGGAGTGCCTGATTTCTAGTTGGTCCACATAGATCAGCATGGATGATCTCTAAGGGCTTGGATGTAGAGAGCTCCTTTGTCTTGTGGCTAGTTCTAGTTTGCTTTCCATGTTGACATGGACCACATACTCCTTGATTTGGTTTGAACAACCTTGGGATGTCTCGTACAGCTCTAATCTTGCTGATATTGACTAGATTTTTGAAGCTTGTATGTCCAAGTCGCTTGTGCCACAGCCAACTTTCATTTGTCTGACTCAGGTAGCATTTATTTTCCCGGATCTTGTTCAGAATGTAAATGTTGTCTGGTGTTCTAACCCCTTTCGCCACAAGTTCCCCTGAGGAAGAGTTCCTTATTTCACAATCTTTGGTGCTGAAGACAACCTTATGTCCTTGATCACAAATTTGGCTGACACTTAGGAGATTATGTTTGAGCCCATCTACTAGTAGAGCATCTTGAGCTTTTCCTTTTCCGTTGATCAGAGTAATAGTTCCTTTTCCTGCAATTTTGGTAGATCCACTTCCAAAAGACACATTTCGTTCCTTTCTGCTCAATGAGACAAACTTTCTTTTGTCTCTTGTCATGTGTCTGGAACACCTGCTATCCAAAAACCAATGATTTCCATTATTTTTAGCATATAAAGCAAGGCCGCATTTATCCATGTTGGAATTCTTACTACTTGTCTTTCTTCCTTTGAGTGGGTAGTTTTGTTCATAGTATCCATTATTGTAGTAGAATGAGAAAATCAGATCGAATTTGGTCAAGGGATCAAATGAATTGAAGGTTTTGATTTGTCCTTGCCTTTTGGGAGCATATGAATTGATTATTCGGTCCTTTAGCTTAGGTGTTTCACTTTTGCGGGCCATGCAATGTTTGGCTTGGTGATCGAAGTTTTTACAGTGAAAACAGTGTCCAAGAAAGATGGTTTTGTACCTGTTGAAGTAGCCACAGTTTGAGTCGATTTCCTTCCTGGGCATTACTCTTGCCTCATTCTTTGTATTTGAGATGGGCCCTTGGTGGAGTACAGGTTTGTATTTGCTGTAGTATCCATGATTCAACTCCATATTCTTCTTTGGAGTAATTCTCTCTTCATCCTTTGGATTTGGGATGGGCTTTTGGTAACATACTTTTTCTTCTTTTGGATTGCAAGAAAGTGCATCGGCATAACTTTTCACATTATTCTTAGTGCTTGAGGATTCTCTTTTGAAACCTATTCCAAACTTGTCATGTAGGGGTTTTTGACTTTTTAGAATAGTCTCAAGTATTTGAGAGCTTTTACAGCCCTTTTTAATTTGCTCCAACTCCTTTCTCAGTGACACTATTTTGGCCTCACGTTCTTCACAAGTCTCTTCTTTTTCTTTTACCTTTGCTTCCAAGAGATCTTCTCTCCTTCTTGTTTCCTCGTTTTCCACTTTGAGAGAGATGATTTTATTTCATAGTTTTTGATTTTCTTCAATGTCACTAATTAACAATTCATCTACATTTCCTTCCAACCCTAAGTCATCATCATTTGTGAATGCCATGAATAATGTTTCTTGGCTTTTATCATGGTCACTTTCCTCATCTGATTCCTTTTTGATGACCATAAACTCATCCTCATTAGACTCATCTTGCTTAGAGAAGAAGTCCTTCTTATTGGACTCTTTCCTTTTGTGTGCCATTCTTTTAGAATTTCCTTCATCATCACTATCATGTTTATGAGGACATTTTGCTGCATAATGACCTATTTTTCCACACTTCAAACAGATAATAGGGTACTTGCCTTTAAGCTTAGATGCTTTCTTCAACGTTCGTACAAATTGAGCCAATTCAGATTCCACATCGGACTCATCACTACAGTCATTCCTTTCTTTCCCCTTCTTTAACTTTGAAGCCTTGAATGTTGCATCTTTGGAGCTTGGGCCACCTTTCCTCATCTCATAGGCAGTGAGGATTCCATGGAGTTCATCCATCTTGAGCGTATCTAGATCCTTTGCTTCTTCTATGGCACTTATTTTGGAGTCAAATCTGTCTGGAAGAGATGTTAATACTTTTTGAACAATGGTACTTTCTTCAATTTTTTCGTCCAATCCTTTAAGGGACTTGACCACTTCAACTACTCGGAGGAGGTATGCAGCAATATCTTCTTCATCTTCCATCCTTAGGCTTTCAAATTGTCTTTTGTGAGTTTGAAGCTTTGCCTTCTTGACTTTTGAGTCTCCATCGTATAAGCCGACTAGCTTGTTCTACATTTCTTTGGCAGAGTCACAGTTCATGACTTTTGTGAACTCAGAATCAGTGATTGCACTGGTGACAGAGTTTAAGGCCTTTGAATTTGCAATGTAGGCTTTCATCTCGTCTTGGTTCGTTGGAAGAGTGGTAGGCATATGATACTCATTTTGAACAAAATGCCAAACTTCAGGTCCAAGAGACATTAAGTGGTAGGTCATTCTCTTTTTCTAGAAACCAAAGTTAGTGCCATCAAACAGAGGAGCTCTTCCTGATGCTTCATGATTTCTCATCATGGTTGTGGATCCTTTTTCAAGCTATTAGGCTAGTATGAAGAGGCCTGCTCTGATACCAATTGTTGGAAATACTGAGGGGGGGGGGGGGTGAATCAATATTTCTTTTTTTGTTGTTCTTATTGTTATCAAAAGCACACACACACACATATATGAAACACAGAAATAGATTGCTGGAATAAATGCTTTTATTAACACAAAACAATGCAATAAAATAAATACAATATATCTCTGGTTTTGATTAGTTTCCAAGTTCCAACTTGGACTTTAGTGAGGCTCCAACCTCCAGAGCACCCACTCTGTTTTGCAATGGTTCTGCACTTAGGAGCACCAACTCCCAAGGATTTCAATCCTGTTCAGTTATGAGGCTCCAACCTCTTGGGCTGCAACCCAACCCTGGTATAAATTGTTATGCTGCTGATCTCTGTTCTGATGAGGTTCTCCTTCACTCCTATTCTCCTGCCTCTGCTGCCTCTCACTCTGGTTATTCACAACAACAACACCTTCCTGTTCTCTGTTTTTCTATTTTATTCATTCCCCATGCCTCTGTCTCTTTGTTTCTCCTTACCACCGCCTCTTTGTCTTCCTCCTCGGTCGCTATGGCTTCCTCTGCGCTGTGCAAGTTCACCGACTCTCTGAGGACACGTAGATTCATTAGAGGTCCAAAAATCCACGGAGAACACATCTTCCTGGTTACAACTGTAACAATGCTCCTTTGACAATGATTGCAGGCATGCACAAAGTTTTTTAGTTTAACGGAGGCGTTATGCCCTAATCGCAATCTCCATCGCCCTGATACACCCCATTTAATAGACTTTTAGCCTCTTGAATCATCGATCTAGTTATCATAGGCCTTTTGGCCTAAAAACATCGCGCAAGCCAAAAAACTCGATTACACAGGAACCGTGGGTGAAACAGTCGAAAAAGACTAAAGGGAGGACTTCAGGGTGTATTACACCCGCATCTATTTCTGCATTAGGTCCGCGCTTAAATCACAATCGGTGATTCGTGACTCCCGGGGGTCCTTTATATATCAGACCCATGACTCCGTCGATGGCCGACGACCGATCCACTACTGGACGCAATATTACATTAAATCAATTGTGATATCCCATCGGGTTCGTGTATCTATCTATCTAGCTAGCTATAATAATATATATATAATATATAATATATATAATTAATATAATATATTATTAATATATCGCTATCGGTGATTGCAAAGAAAGGATCGCTTAACATTGTATTACCTCCGCTCCAAATGCCGATGCGATAATTGCTATCAGTGATCGCAATGGTTCACTTGACACATTGTAACGCCGCTCCCGTAGTGCCAATGCAATATAATATTATGTACCGGACCCAATACAACTCAACGCTCCCATTCATAAAATTTCAAGTCCGCTTTTTGCCTCCAATAGTGTGTTTGCCTATGTACATGCCTTGGCCTCCGTTTGCACCTCCGATAGTGTTAAACACATATGCATGGTTTTTGCTGCCGATGGGTAAACACATGAGTTTGAGGCATATCGTCGTTCCCGATAGTGTTAAGCCTATATATATGGACTTTAGCCGATAGTGTTAAAGCATTCATACATGGGTTTTACAAGCCCGATAACGTAAATGGATATATTATAATTATATATATATTTATTAATGATATTATATATAATATATATATATATATGAGTTCTGCTCCCGATGGCTCCCGATAACTTTGTCTGCTTTCTCTGTGGCTCCAATGGCTCTGTTTGCTATTAAACACATGCATATAAGCTCTCTGATGGCTCTGTTTCTCTGTTTCCTTCGTTTGCTTTGTGTGCTCCTCTTCTTTGGCATATAAGCTCTCCGATGGCTCTGTTTCTCTGTTTCCTTCGTCTACTCTGTGTGCTCCTCTTCTTTGGCATATATATGTGACATATACATATGTGGCTCTGTCTGCGCTTCTTGGCTCCTCTGATAGCTCTGTTTGCTCCTCAAATATTGCCATAATGACAATCTATGTCCAACAGATTTATCTGAGGGCTGAGAAGTTTATCAATAGAGGGAGCTGTTGAGCCTCAACCTTGCACCTTCCTACACACCCTCTTAACCCTCATACTCCACTCACTTCACTCATCCAGTGGTTGAATCATTGTATTATAGTTTAAAAAGGACTGTTTATATGGTTTTCTAACTATACTGTTGTCTGTTGTTTGGTTTAGTCTTTTGTTCATGCAGCTGCAGAAACTTGTCAATTTCCGCAGCCAGCACAGGTTTCCGCAGCCCGCACAGGATTCCGTAGCCATTTTGTTAAAGGTTGTGCTCCAGGTGTCTTCTGAAGGAACGGGCTATATGGGCAAGCTCCAGATGGCATGTACATGGATCGTGTCCCTTTGAACTGGCCAAATCATCATTTTGAAGCCACGGTCAACCAAAGTCAAAGACGTGGCCAACTAAAGAGTCCAGCGGTGGCACGTTACTGTTAAAGGCACGTGAATGATACGTGGCCTAGTTCCCAGCTCACGGAGGCTCCAACGCACCTGAGGATTGTTCTTGAACAACGAATCTAACAGCTAACCACTCCAGGATTTAAGAAGCATAACGACAGTTACACTAGATCTCGGCTCATGAGATCTACCTGTCCATGGCACGCAATTAATAGCCTAAGTAGTTGATTAGTTAACTGTAGGACTTTTAAATTATAAATAATGCATTTTCAAACGCTGTAAAGAGAGTTTTTGGATGCATAGAATTTCTGAACTGTTATGTAATTTCCGCACGCTGTTGGTTATACCACCCCACTGTTTTATATGTTGCTGATTTGAATACATGAGTAGACCTTTCTGAAGACAGTCTTGTGATCATTTGATTGGCTGAAGTGGCAGAGGCCCCTGCATACTGAAGCCCTGTAAAGTATTTGTTTAGTTTCTTATGCTTTTGTTTTGTCATTAGTTTGTACATAAGATGTTTTGCTTTATGTTTCTGCTGTTCATATCTTTGTCTTTGTAAACTGATCAATGCTTTTTGCAGTTTCCTTTAGGCAGCCTGAGCAATCTTTTATTTTGTTTAATAACTTTTGGCATATGTGATCATCTTGTCCTGCCTGCTAACCTTTATTTTCTGCAATTTGCATTCAGCATTGTCCTTTTCAAATTGTTATTTGTTTATCTCTTTTTCTGCTAAATTAGATGTCATACTGCTTAATAATTTTATGATTTCTTTCTGTGGTCAATGACTATATCAGTAGGAGATCAGAAGATCACTAATTGTAGTGTGATTTAAATGTCATATTACTTACTCATAGTCACTTTCCATAAAGTAGATTGAGCTGAATGGTAAAAAACTAAAAGAGTCTAAGTAGTGTGATTAATTTCTTTTTACATTTAGTTATCATATTGCTTGTTATGTTCATAATTACTTCCCCAAGGTAGATTGAGCCAAGGGGCAAAGGATCTAAGAAGCTCAAGTAGTGTGAATTAGCTGCTTTACTTTAAGATTGAGTTGTTTTTCAAGTTTTTGCTTTCTTTTCATTTTCAGCAGCAAGGATACTAGGCCATTGCCATTAGTTCGCTTTTTGATGCATT
>APFE031690119.1:0-18015 GCA_000404065.3 Pinus taeda
AACTTCTTCATTCCTTCATCGATCACTCCCGTTGGTTAGTACCAGATCTACCGTGATCCACTGATCTTTATCCACCAACAAATCCTCCATCTTGAGTTTCCACAACTCAAAACTCTGACCATTGAACTTCTCAATCTCTATCTTTCCACTGCTCGCCATCTTCTTTCACCACCAGAATCGATCTCGCAAATCTCCCACTGAACAGGGTCTACCACAGGCTCGAGCGAAAACCCTCAGAAAGAAAGGCGTCCCCTTGAAGCCAAAACAGCTCCGATACCAAATATAGGTTTTAACCCCATATATAAATTACTTGCATACGAATTCTAAATCATAGGAAAAATAAAAAAGCGAGAGCATAACACATAAAGCACATATACACAGAGATTTCCCATTGGATCCCAAAACCAGGACTACCAGCTTGATTTTTCATTATGTTCCTTTCAATGTTATAATACATATTTATACATGCCGAAGCATCCAAAACCATGGACCAAAAACCATAGGTAGGTTCGCCCAACCTAATATAGGGTCCCAAAAAAAAATTTCCCGGGGCGTTGCCCCAGACCCCGTAGAGGGGGGCTACCCGCCCCCCTCAAAACCCCCAGACAAAGGGGGTTGTCGCCCCCCCTGTGACCCACCCGCTACGCAATCGGCGCAACGAAGGGGGGGTTCCACCCCCCCTCTAACCCCCCGGTTCACTACGTAGGTTAGTCATGGAAAGAATATAACACAACCCAACAGATGTATTGTACTGTAACTTATGCAGGTCACCTTCCAGTTCGAAACTTCAGATCCTCATGATAAAGCATTTCACCCGACATGAATATTTATGACCTCATGCTTTAGGGGGCAACTGGCACATCAACCCCAAACTTATATGTTCATGAACTAGGGCTCATCAACCCCTAAAAGAGTTGTTTCATACCCTAAAGGAACTTAGTCATCTGAGTGCATCTTTCCCAAAAGCTCCACTTCAGAAATCATCCAAAAAGAGCCTAAATTGGACCATACTAACTACTCCATTGATAAACTGCGATGCATACTAACTGGTACACTGTCAAGGTGTGATGCATACTATTTAGGCCTTCTATAGGGTGTGATGGGCAAGGATGGACCAATTTCCAGGATAGTTTGTTAGTTGGTTGCTCATGGAATCTTCTAGAAACTTCTCCTGTGCCACTTGCCTCTCTGAATTTGCCCAAGGTTGACCAAGGGAATTAGGAAACCATCTCCAATTCCCCTCTATTGTGGAACCAATTGTAACAAGTGGAATGACACTAATCAAACCCCATGGATGACTCACACCCTTGCTAACATCTATAAAAGGATCTCCCATCCAAGAGATCAAAAGGTTGGAATGTTGTGAATTGCAAGTAAGTGTTGATAGTTTGTAATTGAGGAGAGAGCATTATATTCTTGTTACACAGTATTTTGTCACCGTCCGTGTTACCCCTTCTCCCGTACATTGGAGGACCTATTCCGGGACCTGTGAGAAGTGACATAACTTGAAAACACCTGCATTATATCCCCCTGAGTATGTACTTCATGTGCCCTGAAGACACCTTCTACAAAATACCCATAAATACAACCCTTTTTCCATTGGCGTTGTTCCATAGTGTATCACTCACGCCAATGGGGGAAATCCTCCAAAGAGGGCACGCCAGCTGGCGCTCTGTCTCAAAGTCGCACTAGCACCAACCCAGTTGGGTAAAGTTTTTAACAAATAAACTTCCGAAGGTTCCTTCTAACCTATTCATGAACTGATTCTAGTTTGAGTTAGTTCAGTTGGGTTTCGTATCTCCTAAGAAGGGAAGTAGTTCTCCACCTCTCATGGAAGCTTCCTAATGATAAGGACAATCCCTTGAATTTGGTGGATGGTCCTATCTACTCCTCCCACCTCTATATAAGCTTGTTCTTTTCCCTTTGACAAGCTAGTTAGTAATTCTACATTTCAAGCTCCCAAATCTAAGTCTTAAAGTCTGATAATTGCTAAGCTCATGTTACAAGAGGCCTTGTTCATCCCTATGAGGCTATATCTTTAAGGAGGAGATCCATGTCCAAGTAATCAAGGAGAGAGAGGCTTATTCCCCATCCCCTACAAGCTTTGCAAGGCATGTGTTGCTGATCACCCAGACAAAGGAGGATTTGACGTCAGAACTTGGTTGTATTCTCTTTTGTTTATCAATAATAATAGACGACTATCATTATGGTTCCACTCTTATTGTCTTTATAATGATGTTTGAGTTGTATCCTTTCTGACTGATACATAGTTGCATTTATTGGATTTTATGCTTGTATTTGTCTTGTTCTTTGCATGTGCAGGTGTCTATTCATGAGGATCGTGAGGATTGTGACCAGCTGAAGCAAAAGAATGGAAGCGACGACTCTTCTATGAATACTAGCATTGGATTCGAGGTAGGCTCTTATCATTGGCCTTTACTTTGCAATTAGGAACCTGCGTGTTAGCATTGTTCGATTGTTGCTAGAACCCATTTAGGCTAGTGGGATCGCCTCTGTCCGCAGAGGGGATTTACCTCCACAACAATTCTAGTTAGTGTGATCTTGCTATTTCATGAGGTGAAGAAGGATTGAAGCTATGAGTATGGAACTATATCAGACAACTCGGTTGTAATTCTCCTTTCTATTAATAAATCTCTTCAAGTTTTCTCCCATATGATTGTGCAATTGTGAATGTTATCATTTGTTCATTATATATCTGATTCTTTAATGTTTATGTTGGAACAGATCACGATGCTTTGACAATTCTTTGTTTTTGTACCTGTTGTTATGCTTTTAACCTGCAAAAGATACCCAAATACAAAATGTGCGAAGAAAAATACCCAGAACATAGAATAGTGAGAGTCAACAACAAATACTTTATTATTCAGAAGTAATGTTCACTGGCCTCTTCGAGGGGGCAACCTCCAATAGAGCAGAGCTCGATTCAAAAATAAGACACACGATGCTCCTCGCAAGGAGTCTCTATCCTTTATATATGACTCATACATGTAATACCATGGATCAATACCATGGTTTTTATTAATAACATCTACCTAATACTAGGCCCATTTGCAACTAACTGTGGTCCCGTAATAAATAGTGGGTTAACCACTTACAATTATTAATATGGGATTTATTGACTCTTTATTATGACGTGATCCCACTACATAAATAAGGGAGTTAGGGTGGGACCCTAACATGCCTTCCCCCTTAAGAATAGCCTTGTCCTCAAGGTTGAAGCTGCGGAAACTACTGAAGAATAGTGGTTGGTTCCCAAGTTGCATCTTCCGGAGATGTGTCTTTCCACTTGACGAGGACTTCCTTAATCACTCAGCCACGCAGGGGTCGTTCTCTTGTGTCCATGACCTATTCAGGTTGGAGCCAGATTGACCCTTTCTCGTCCAATTCAGGTAGACTGGTTTGAATTCTGCAATTTTTCCCAATCACTTTCTTGAGGCATGAGACATGGAAAACTAGATGGATTTTTGTCGTAGGCAACAAAGCCAACTTGTATGCTACTTCTCCAATGCGTTGAAGTACTTGATATGGTCCGTATAACTTTGGAGATAGTTTCTGACAACCCTTGTCTTTGAGTGATGTTTGCTTATAGCGTTGCAGCCTCAAAAATACCTGATCCCCTTCCTGAAATTGGCACTCTGAGTGATACTGATCTACCTGTTGCTTCATGCAGTTTTGAGCTTGATGAAGATTCTCTCTAAGATGGGCGAGCATGGTTGAACGACTTTCTAGGAGTTGATCCACTGCTTGTACCTTATAGCATCCTTTGATATAAGAAGTAGGGGAAGGAGGGAGTTGACCATATACTGCTTCATAGGGAGTCATTTTGGTGGTGGCATGTGTTAACACCCAGGTTGTTCTCTTTGACTCCTAAGAGAATACGACCGGGGTAACCACTAACCAGTCTTTGGGCTGCAGCTTCTAGCCCAGCTGCAGTCAGAGAGGGCTCTCTCTATCAGGTAGTAAAGGTTTTAGGCTAGTTGTGAGGTGAGTTTTTTGGTTGTTTTTGTGTATTTGGTTGGGAGGACGCTTCTGCTTTCTTTAAAGTAGATCAGCAGAGGAGATTAATCCATTGGGCAATGGGGTCTAGGACTGTTCTCTCTTGAAACCTTGATTTTGGTGAGAAGGAAACTTACAGGGCCTGTGTGCATTTCATGGGACAACCTGTGAATATTGAAGATGAGGTGAATACAACTAGTAACGAGCAATTAAGATTTCGTTACTTAAGCGGTATATTTGTGAAAGAGGCATGTCATCTAAGAGCAATCGCTTGAATTCTTAAAACAACAATGCACAGTAAGGATATGGCTTAAAGGTAGCATTTAAGAATTACACTTTAAACACTTTAACAGAAGAAAACATAAGAAACAGTTCAGATTGAGCTCAGGGTAGTCAATGACTAAATCCTGAGGCTATCCTTTTTCTTTACTGTCTAGAGTTTCAAACATACAGGAAACAGGAGAAACGAGAAACATGTGAAACATATGGAATAACAGGAAACATATGTGAAATAAGGAGCCATGAGAAAACTTATTGAGCCATGTAATGAACAAGAATCCTGCAACTTTGAGCCACACACCGTCAAGAGACCAAGAGACAACACATCATTGAAGAAATCCCACTGCCTTTGTATTAACCTGTCTGAAAAGTTTACAATATCAGAGCAACAGAGAATATCTCATAGAAGAAATTCTTACATCCGGAATCCAACCCTCTTAAGCAAATGCGAGGGTCTATATATAGAGTTTTTTAGATACAAAAATATCTCAGGAATGGAGTCATCTGAGAAAAAATCTCTTACACTGGTACAGAGAAAGTCGATGAGAAGTTATTGCAAGTGTAAATGTTTCTTTTAAAGCTATTAACTCCTGACATGATAGCTTTTTGACTTTTGAGTGATGCGGAGTTGATTGGGCGGCTTTTCCATAAATTAAGCATTGAAGTGCTTTGTTACTTCTGATTTTTCTGTATCTTTCTTGACTCTGCCACCTGTACCTGCTGATGTTGTTGTTGATGCTGAGTACCTGTGCTGAGTTGGCTCAGTGTCTCTATATCTGCTGTCGTGGCTTTGTTCACCTGTAAGTGCAATATTGACTGTACTGCTACAAAAATGTTTCTTTTTCACCCTTGATTTAAAAGTAGCTTTACCAAGTCCTGCCAATTATCTGGGTGAGGAAGCTGATGCTTCAAAATTGATCCTACGGTCTCATCAGCTTCAGTATACTTATAAAAGTCAGGAGGTTTATCAAATAAATGTGCTACCTCATTTTTGATAAAAAACAGATTATCTAATTTATTGAACAGATCTTGTCCTGTTAATGGGCCTGCTGTAGATGACCCAGAAGCCTCAGCAATCTGCATGGCTGAAAAGGTGCTTAGTCTTTTGATATACTTCTCATAAGAGAGAAGCTTTCCTGATTCTTCTAAACTGGGGAGCCCTTTGTCTTGCAGTGCTGTGAACCTATTCTGGAACTTAGCTATATCTGCTTGCATATCGTGTACCCTTCTGTCCAACGTTTGAATGAGGCCCTTCATTGTTGTAGTCCTCTTAATTATGGAAATAGTTTCAGTTTTGTTAGCAATTCCCATCTGGATTAGCTGAGAACTATTCCTATAATTCAGGACTTCTATCATCTTTGGGGCAAGGTCTGCCATATTGCCTAGGTCACTTCTTGCCCTGTATAGTTCTTTCTTTGCTTTGCCAATGAGGCCTATCTGCTCATATATGGCAACAATGTACTCCCACTGGTTAGTGATGGCTTGTCCAATGGCAGTCCATATCACCTGCTTGATTTCTGCCGTTACTTTGTCAAAACTGAGCTGCTTTTCTAGCTCTGCAATAGTCTTTTTCAGGGCTTTCACTTCCCTTTCCCTTTCAGCCACGTTCTGCTTAGATTTATCATATTTTTCCTCTAACTTTGCTAGGCTTTCCTTGGCCTTGTTTAGCTCTGTCATTTGAGTTTCCAGCACTTGAATTTCCTGCCTTAGCTTCTGCATATCTAGGCTCTCGGCCTGCTCTGTTGGTGGTGCTGTAGTGGCTGGAGCCTTCTCTGTTGGAGCTGCCTTTGCTGCTTGCTGTGGAGGGATATCCTCTTTAGGGGTTTCTTCTCGGTTTGTTTTCTCTGTGGATGGTTGAGAAGATTGCCCTTGTTCTCCCCTCTGTATAACTGCCTCCAGGGTGTTCTCTGTGTCCAACAACTTTTGCTGGGTGTCCACCAATTCTTTATATAGAGTCATGAGCAGTGCAGTTATATCTTTATCTCTTCTTTGTTGGGCTACCTCATCTGTTTGCGGATGTATTGTTGGTGGGATTTTCATCCTCTTTTTGATAGCAGCTACATCTGCATCCCTTAGTTTAAGGACCTGTTGAATGGCCTTAACATCATTGGGATCATGCCCAAATTCAATGATAATATCCTCCAGCGCCTTGATTCTATTGTCCTTGGCTTGAGAGGATGCCCTCTCCAACTCAAGCTGTGCTGTTGTGTTGTTCAAACTGTTCTGCAGCCTATAATTCATCAAGGTCTTGTCTGCCAGAGATGCATAGACCATCTCACCCGTTTGCTTGTGAAGCTCAATCTGGTCTATAGGGTGGATATCTTTGGCAGGGACTTCTAAGTTTGTCCTTATGTAGTCTGCAGTTGATTGAGGCCGCTGCTCAGTGGGAGTAAAATGACTCAAAGTCAATTTGGCTTCTTGTACATCATATGCAGCCATAAGCCTTTGTTGATTCGATGGAGCCATGTTTAATAGGTAGTTGTATAGCTTGATTTTGAGTGGCTCACTCCTTCTCTTAGCATCCTTGAAGAAATCCTTGATGCCTGCAGCTCTACTTTTATCTTGACCTGAGGAGCTGACCTCCCCAAGTGTTGTCCTGTCCTGCTCTTGATGCATTGAGCTGGCGGAGGCCTCAAAACTTTGAATTTCCTCTTCTCCAAATGGATTTAGCCTCTGTCTTTTTTCTGAGCCTTCTGTGAGAGGGGTCTCCCTATCCCTCTTCCTACTGATATCCTCCCTTAAAGGGGTTTGGAGGATTGAGGGGTCAACCCTAGACTCTTGTCTAGGAGGAGCCATGCTAGTTGTCTTCTCTTGGGTGGCTGCCTGGCCTTCTCCTTCCTGTTGTTCCTGATCCTGTTGATCAGTTTGTTGCTGATTTTGTTGCTGTTGATCCTGTTGCCCCTGTTGGATGTCTGTTTCTTCCATCACTTTGCCCTTTCCTTTGTCTTGTCCTTGCTTTGAAGCTTGTTCCGCTCCTTCTTGTGTTGTAAATAAGGAAGTCGGCGCTGTTGTATGAGGACTGGGTAGGGTGGGCACCTGTGAAGGACACTCCAAGTCAGCCATTTTCAACAAATATCTTCTAGCCCTGTCGTTTAGCTCTTCTTGGGTCAGGGGCTCTATCAAGGTGTTTTTGTGCCATTTTGGCTGGTTTGCATGTCTCGATATGAGGATCATGTTATGATGCTCATAACCAGCGAGTTTGTACTTTATTCTCCTCTTGGATATGAAACCATTGGGATCATATGGTTTCCATAGGAAGCTGTAGGTTAGGCCTAGGCCTTCTAACTTTCTTTCTGCCTCTTTCCATCCTTCTTTTTTGTTTAACACAATATTCCCAAGTTGGTTTTTAATCTTTAGTTGTGCCTTTTTGCCCCTTCCTGCAAAATGAACCAGGTCTACATGTGCAAACTGTCTGAAATACTCTAGGGCAAAGAGCCTCATAGGCACATACCTGGGCAGCCTGAATGGTCTTAGCTCACAACCATATATTCTGATCACTGTGTGATGCTGGTAGAAATACCAGTCCCCTATGCTATAAGCAGTGGATAGTTGTAGTATCATCTTCATATCATCAGTGAGTCTAGGAGGAGGTTCTGTTAGAAGCAAGGACATGGCTGGATGAATGAATAAGTCTATAAATTCACAATATGTGTAGGGTGAGTAGGCATCATGATGGAAGATTGAGCTCCAATAAACAACTGATCTTGGGTTTCCTGCAGCATCATGTCTCCTGATCTCAAAGGAGAATTTCTCATACTGGTGATAGAGGATAAGATGATAAATGTATGAGGTGTATCTGAACACCTTCTCTCTAGGTAAATGCAGAAATTGCTCATGTATTTTGTCTGAGATGAATGTGGCGTAGTTGTAGCAGATAGGGGTGTTTCCAGGGGTAAACATTAACATCATAACTAATACAGTTTCCTCTATAAACTCTGTTGACCTATATCCCAGAATTGAGCTCACCATATGGGCTAGGTCTAGCCCAAGTTGATTTAAATATCCATCAAAAATAGGAGGATGCAATATTGTGTCTGATTTGCTAATGAATAGCTGATTAAACCTTAGGATGTCTGCCTCTGTGAGTGTCTTGGTCCCTTTGTTGATTAAGTCTAACAAGGACAAGGGAACCATTTTCTTGTCAGTTCTGAACTGAACCATATCTCTGATGGCTTGAGGGGTGGTATAGAACACAACCTCACCCTTAGGATTTACAACAGCCCTCTGGGATGGCTCATATTGACTGGCACATAGATAAATTAGATCAGGAAATTGCCTGACCAAAGGCATTTTAAAAGTTGGCAGGGCAGATTCCCAGACGCCTAAGATATCTGTCCCCTCTCTGTGTTTGGCCCTGAAATGATTTAGCAACTGAAGGTGGGGGGTGCATCCTTGCCTGGAATCTTCTGAAATCTGATAATCCAGGTCTGCTAGGTCTTGCCAGTCCAACTCCCTCTGAGGAGCATTCAGAGGAGTGACATTGAGGATTTCAGGGGTTTCCATGCTTTGTGCAAATAATAACTAGAATGCTATTTGAATCAGTGATTTCTGATAAGAACCGAGGTCAACAGGGTTGGATTACGGTCAGGATGAGAAAGCCGGCCCCTTAAGAAGGGTTTAAGTGGCAAGGAGACCTCCTCTGTCAATTTTGGGAGTTTACTCAGGAGTTCACGACTGCGCGAACAGGGTAATTCTTTTAACTGATTTGGCAGTGAATTTGCAGGTCTCCGGCACTGTATTTCGATTTTAACTGGTCGAATAGGAAAAACACAATTGGTTTGCCGGTGAATTTCACATCTCACAGGCTTTCATGGCGGGTTTTTACAGAAAATTGAAGAAAAACCAGTTAAAAGAGGACGAGGCTGAAATACCTGGTAAGCAATAGTCTAAGCTGAAGAGTGCAACTGAATTTTGCGTGCGGGGTGCTTCGGAACAGGTTGCAGGTTGGCTGGTGGCGCAAGCGTCGTAAATCCCATGCAGAAGACTAAACAGGAAAATTTTGAAAAATTGTGAAAAATGGCCAAAATTGACGAAAATATGGCTTTTTGGTATTTTTGGCGCGCTTTATGGATGACGTCAGCATGACGTCAGCATGGGGCCCGGGTTGGGTGACGTCAGCATGGAGACGTGGCAGTCATCAGTAGGTCCACGGGGGCGGTGATGTGGCGGCCGGGCGGACGAATCGGGCATGAGGCGGGATGAACTGGCGGTGACGTGCACGGTACCAGGGCGCAATTGTGGACAGGACAGGTGTCGCCATATCGGAAGGGGGCCTGTACGCCGGACGACTTGTCAGGCGTTGCTCCGATGCAGTAATACTGTGACGCGTGCCCCTGCGCTGATGCTGGCCTGACGTAAGCGTCTGACAGATTTCGGAAGGTATCTGTCAGACACATAAGGCCTTCCGATATTGATGACAGCCGTAGATCTGGAGGCGGGCGATCGGACGGTCGTCGGGCGCCTGACTTGCGCGGTCGGTAGCAGCGGCTTTATTTAACGTGCGGACATCGGGATGACCCGAAATCAACCTCCGCCGTGGATCTGGATCAGGCGCGATCGGACGGCAGTCGGATGGTCAACCTGTACGGAGGATACGTAAGAGCGGACGGGCAATAAAGAAATAATTTCCTTTGCAGACGTGGACGGCGGGGCCCTCCGGGCGATAAATACTCCTTTGGTGGATTTTCATTGGTTTTTCTCGTTAAATCATTGCTGCCCGCTGATCAAAAAATAAAGCTCTTCAAAGGTTTTTTTGTAAAGTTTCAGGTGTTATTATTTCCGAAGGCGGAAACTTTGGACAAAAGGGTTTTAACAAGTTTATGAAAATAAAGATGTGAATGAATCCCGACCTTAGGATAAGGCGGGGAAGGGCGTTTTTGTAAGGTTTTTCCCCCTTTGGGCTATTTTTATGGGTTTTTCCATGTTTTTTCCAGGTTCTTCAAGGTAAAATGGCACTTTGGGTAGGGAAACTGGTCTGTGATGGAGCAGAAGACAAGTGATGGGTTCTTGACCTTGACCAGGTGTCAATTCAAGCCCCAGGGATAGAATACTATGGCTATAGTGCCAGGGAGGGGATATTTATGCATTATGGGGTTTATACACCATGGTGTTTATAATATTAGGGGTAAAGGAGTATAGGGAGCTAAGTAGTATAGTTAGTTGTTAATATGGAAGGAATTTATGAGTGAGGGCCAGCTCAGCCAAGTTTTGTTTGTAAATAGTTTGGAATTAGGAGTAGTTCAAAATGAAAAGATTTTTGCACAAGAAATGTGGCTTCTCAAGGGTATAAGAATGTAAAACATATGATTTCTTATGCTTTGTACAACTTTGGGGAAAGGGAGTTAGTAATGAATGATTTACAAATGAGCAACAGGGGAGTTAGTCATGCTTCATAGTGCTGCTCTTCCTGTATACATTTCAGCAACTTTGATTATAAAAGAGACACCATTTCTGCAACCCCATCTACCTACCCAACTAGTTTTCCTAGCATTTTTTGTTCCTTCTTGGAGGGTGCACTTGGACTTGCAAACCCTTTGAATGCCTTTTCTTTTATTGGCTTTTTCTCATATTGTCTATCTAATGCAACCCTTATTCCTTCCAAGGTCCCAGATTAGACAGTTGGGAACCTTTGTTTCTCTACCTATTCTATTGGTGTGCCAAGATTAAACAGTTTGGACACACATCATTCTCTATTCTACAACAAGAAATTGAAAACTTGACATGGTCCAGATTAGACTGTTGGACCAGCCATCAAAATTGAATTTTTATCAAAACCGATACAGACATTACCTTCTCAGGGAAATATGGGATCTTTGCAGCTATCAAAGTAGAACATATTTGGACCTTTGATATCCAATCATGAAATATGAAACCTATTGGTATAGGTACCTAACAGTGGCTCCACATGGGGATGGTCTTTCACTTGGAAAGAGCAAGAACAGCAGGTCAGTGGGCCTGGATCTTTTTTGACTGCTCCTCTGAAATTTTGAAGTTTTGTTAATCATACATTCCTCAAATTGTAGGTTGATAAACTGAAGCACAACCTGTTTTCAATTCCATTCTTTGTCTGTAATGCCTTTCAAAATGTCTTCAGCTTCATGCTTCAAAAAAAAAGAATAATATATACAACACCTATAGAATTTATTTACATCAAACTATGTACAAAATAGGCCATCTCTCTTTCATGGGAGGTAATCAAAATAGTGTTTGAGCATCCTGCCATTGACAGGGCCTTCCTCTAGATCACTTTTGTCCAAATTTTGCAAAAAATAGGTGTTGTTTCCCTGCACAGCTTGTATTAAAAATGGTCCTCTCCAAAGGGAGTCAAACTTTCCATGCTTTCCTTTGCTCTCTCTTCTTGAATCCCATTTGAGAACCCTGTCCCCTATATTGAAGTCTTCTGCTTTGGTCCTTCTATCAAATGCCTTTTTAAGCTTTTCTTGTAGCACCTGAACTCTGTTATATACTTTCTCCCTGGTTTGCTGCAAACATATGATCTGATTTATCCTTCTTTGCATATCATTAGGCTCAGCTTGGCACTCCTGGAGCATCTTCATAGCAGGGATTCCTAATGATGAGGGGAATTTTGCCTCTAAACCATAAACTAATTCATAAGGGCTGACTCCAATTGACCTTTTAGATGTTAATCTGTCTGCCCATAATGCATTGACAAGTTTCTTGTGCCAGTTTTTCTTGTTTTCCTCCAATATTTTCTTGATCATATTTACCAAACTCTTGTTTGAAGATTCTGTCAGCCCGTTGCCTTGGGGATAGTATGCTGTGGAGTGGCCTAATGTGATATGAAATTTATGACAGAAATTGACCATTTTTTTAGATCTGAATGCAGCAGCATTATCTGTTATTATTTTGTCAGGGCATCCAAATCTAGCCAGAATGTTTGTTTCCAAAAATTGGATGATGGTAGAGTCATTTGCTTGTCTGCATGGGATTGCTTCAATCCACTTTGTGAAATAATCTGTTGCAGTAAGAATCCACCTATGCTGGCCTGAAGAGGAGGGATTGATTTCACCAATGAAATCTAGGCCCCATTGCTGAAATGGTTTCTCTGTTGCAATAGGCCTGAGGGGTAGAGGCAGCAGCTGTCTTTTTCCTTCAAACACTTGACATTTGTGACATGCAGTGGTAAATTTCTTGATATCAGCAAAGATAGTGGGCCAATAATATCCAGCTCTCAGTATTTTGTTTACAGTGGATTTCCAGTAAAGATGACCACCACAATCTCCTGCATGAAATTCTTCCATGATCTTTTTGGCTTCACCCTCAATCAGACAATTCAGCAAGATGCCCTCATGGTCTCTCCAAAACAAATTTTCTTCCATGACACAGAATTTTGAGGCTTTCATTTTGACAAACCTATTCTTAGTTCTAGACAGTCTTGGGGGAGCACACAGGTTTTGCAATACGTAACAAATATCAGAATACCAAGGGGATTGCTCAAAGGCTACATTGATCTTTGGAGTCGCCAGCTCCTGTTCACTGTCTAGTTGATTAATGTCAAGGGCTTGGAAGTTTGTTTCAGACATTAGTTTTGCTAAGCCCTGCCCCTTTATAAGTTTGGTAGGCTTTATTTCTATGTCAAATTCCAAAATGTTTGCTATCCACTTGCCTCTTCTGCCCTCTAAATTCTCTTGTGTAAGTATATCTTTGACAATTGGGCTTGGTACATAGGCAATTACATGGGAATAAAGGATATAAATCCTGAAGTCTTTGATGGCTTTGACTAACGCATAGGCTTGCTTCTCCATGATTTGATATTTGAGGGGAGCATCTCTTAAGGCTTTGCTAAAGAAGGCTATAGGTTTTTCATTTCCTAGATCATCCTTTTGAAGCAAAACTGCAGCAATTGTATGTTCAGAGGCAAAGGAGAATATAATGAAATCTCTATCAAACTGTGGACTAGTTAGGACAGGAGTTTGGGTCAGAGCAAATTTAATGCTCTCAAAGGCTTGTTTAGCATCTACTGTCCATTTAACTTTGGAATCCTTTTTCAACATGTTATTCAGCAATCTGCTAAGTTCAGCCAAATTTGGAATAAATCTTCTTAGGAAGTTGATCTTTCCCAAAAAGGCTTGTAATTCTTTTATGTTCCTGGGATAGGGCATGTGTTGGATAGCCTGGATTCTTTCTGGATCTATTCTGATGCCGTCCTTAGAAATAATGTGTCCTAATAGCTTACCTTCCTCCAGACCAAAAATGGACTTTTTTGGATTCAATGATATCCCAAATTTTCTACATTTTAGAAAGATTTGTCTTAGATGATTTAGGTGTTCTGGGTCTGATTTGGAGAATGGTGTAAGGTCATCCAAATAGATGACTAGGAAGTCATGAATTTCTTTGGCAAAAGCAATGTCCATTGCTCTTTGGAATGTGGCCCCCGCATTTTTCAAACCAAATGGCATTTTGACATACTTGAAGGTTCCCCATGGGGTTGTGAATGCAGTTTTATCCTGATCATTAGGATGGACCAAAATCTGATTGAAGCCTGAAAAGCCATCCAACAAGGAAATCCTTGAAGCCCCTACTACTCTCTGTAAAATGTGGTCCATTTTAGGTAGGGGGTAGTTATCTTTCAATGACACTTGATTAAGGTTTCTTAAATCCACACAGAGCCTTATTTCACCTGTTTTCTTCCTTGTGGGGACTAGGTTTGAAATCCAATCAGAGAATCTGATTGGTGCTATTATTCCTGCTTTAAACATCTTTTGGACTTCCTGTTCCATTGCTGGGAGGAGTATTGGGTTTATTCTCCTCAATTTTTGTTTAAAGGGTTTCTGATTTGGCTTGAGTGGAATTGTGTGCTGTATAACAGAGGTGTCATAGGACTTAAGGTCCTCATAACTCCATGCAAAGACATCCTGAAATTCTTTAAACAAATCTATGTATTTAGGCTTTTGGTCAGGAGGTAGGGCAGCTGATAGTTTTATGATTTTGGGGCTTTGGACTGTCCCTATGTTGTGTTCTTCAATGGTAGTGTTTAGGGGTTGGAACTTTGGTTTATTAGGGACATCATTAGAATCAAACATATCTTCCAATGGGGCTAAACCTATGGGTAGAAGATTGTCCTTTAACTGTATTATTTCAGTTTCGTCCATAGGCATCCGTTCACACTCAATTTGTTGGATTTGTTGAATGTTATTTTGGTTGAAAATCGTAGGGTTTAGCATTTGGTAGACTATTTTGGGAGACAATACTTGACTGTTTTTGAAATTAAGTATTTGCGATTGACTTGCTGGTTCTGTATCTATTTTCAGACCTGAAAATTCTTCTTGCAAAGTCAGAAAGTTGTTGATTTGTTTATCATTATCAAATACTTGCCAGTCTTTTATGTTATTTGGGACTGATGGTCTGTGTCTCACCTCAGCTGTGAAACGGTGATTGGGGTCAAAGGGCAGCTTGCAAGTACTTGCAAACATGGCCAGACTGTGAGCATGCAGGTTTTGTGACCTAGGAACTTTGGTGATTTGGTAATTAGGAAAAGACTTAAGTAGCTCTGTAGCCACAGCTCTGTATGATCTGAGTCTATTATCTTTGGCAACAAAATTACCTTTCACTTGTTGAATAACCAGGTCAGAATCCCCTAGGATGGATATTGTAGTGATTTGCAGGGATTGTATCAATTTAAGGCCTAGCAAAAGGGCCTCATATTCAGCCATATTATTGGTACATCTGAAGTTCAGTCTGTAAGCTCTTCCTTCTGCGTGATTACCCTCCTTATTATGCACCCATATTCCTGCTCCTGCCCCTAGCCTGTTAACTGATCCATCAAATTCTAGGAACCATAAGCTTTCTTTTTCTAGGGGTTTGTAAATGAGGTCTGTGTGGGATGAATTGGTGATTTGTAGGATGGGCTGATTAATTGGCTTATTTTTCTTGCCATCCACTTCACTTGGTAGAATTACTTTGTTTTCTAGGAAGGCCCCTTTTTCATTGTTTTGTTTAATTATGGTTGCCTCACTGTCATTTGCTTTGTGGTCTAGACCTTTGGCATTGCTTAATTCGGTCTGTCTTTGGATATCAGCCTCTTCTAGTTCAGCAATTTGATTTGTTTCAACTACATGAGTCTTTTCCTTGGCATTGCTGTTTGTATTGTCATTATAAAGGATAAATGAATCTATGTCAGAATGGACAGCATAAATAGGGAAGTTTTGAGGCTTCTCTGTACTACTGACCATGTATTTCATTAGAGATTCTCTATACAGTCTCTTGGGTTGACCAAAGACTGTGATAGTAGCATAGGACATGTCTAGTTGGAGAGATCCTTGAAGCTTGGCTCCCCATGATCTTGACAGTAACATCCCATATTTGGGTGGAATATCAGCAACAACCACATCCATTAGGATTGTTTTGTTTGGGTATTGGACTAGGGACACACATAGGTCCTTTATTAGGCCTAAACACTTGACCTGGCTGGAGTCAAATGAGTAGAGGTCTTTGTATGGTCTAGTGATATCCAAATTTAACCTTTCCATTACAGACTTGGGCATTAAGTTGTGTGAAGCCCCTGAATCAAACATTGCATTGTATAATATTTTGTCATGCACATGCAGGCTGACATAAAAGGGTAGGATTCCTGAGCCTGCTATTTTTCCATCAACCTCTGGTCCAAAAAGCAATTCAGGGGTGTCATCCAGTACATTGACGTTATCCACATTATCTTTGCCTTTGATATGAGTGAGTTGCAAAGATCTTTGAATCTGTTGTTTATAGGCCTCATTTTTTGCTAATTCTGCCAGAGGTATTGTTATTTTCAGTTTTCCAATTTCAGTTTCTAAATCAAAGGGTTTTTCCGTTGGTGTTTTGGTAGTAGGAGTGAACTTGCTTTCCTTATCTGCTGAGGTTTGCTCCTGATTTTGAGGTCTGTTCTTGTGGATTACCTCTTGAGGCTCTTTGCTTGATTTGGGCTTTTCAACTGATGGAGCAGGCGAATTCAGTGACTGTTCAGTGATATCTTCAACAGTTACCTCATTTGAGGGAGAATCAGTTGTGCTCTTTGGTTCCAGAACTATGGCACTCTTGGGCTGTAATTTATCTTTTGTTTTCTCAGGTTGAGTTACATTTACAGTCCTACTTCTCAACTTGTACTGTTTGTGAACCTCATAGACAGCAGTGTCATAGCCTTGTTTGAAATCAAATGACTCCCCTGAACTAGTCTGAAACTGTTTACTATCCTCCTCATCCTGATCTTCCTGACTCAAGAAGACTTGGTGCTTGTTGTCAAGCCCCATTAGGTGAATATGAGAGTCTTCTGCTTGTTCTTCAGATGTGGATGTTTCAGCATAATTTTCTTGAAATGGTGGTCTTATCTCAGGATCAATATTAGCTTTGCTGCCACCAGGATTTTGGTTCCTCCTAAAGTTTGGATTCCTATTAGGATTGTTTGGTGGTGCTTCCCATAAGGACTTTCTTTCCACAGATTCTACCCTATCACCTAACCTTTTCATACCAGAAATTATTGCATCTAGTTTTTGGTCCAAGGCAGAGCGCTCTTCCTTGAAAAAAACCCTCTTTTCTGTTTTAGCCCTATTCCTCTTGGCAATCAGATTTGCTTCAACTGTGACAGCAACCCTCTGAGCTTCTTCAAGGGTTTGGGGGGCTCTTTCTTTTAATTGGTAGGCCATATCTGGGTCAAATCCATCTGGGAATTTGTATAAGGCTAAATCCGGAGGAGGTCTTAGGTTTTGAGGTATAGCATTATAAACATTGTTGAACCTGGCACAATATTCCAAAACAGTCTCTTGGGACCTCTTCTGATCGTATCATACTCACCAAGTATGTGTAAAGGGTCCTTCTTTTTCTCCCATCTATTTGTGAAGGACTGATATAGCTCATCAGGGGTAGTAATGCTATTTGCAGGCAGAGATCTAAACCATGTTCTCACATCCCCTGTTAGGCTTTGGACAAAATTTCTCATCCTTACAGTTTCATCATCAATTTCATAATTTTCAAAATGATCTTGCATTCTTTTTAGCATGTTGAAATGGCAGAAATAAGGTCCAGTGGAGTCAAAGTATGAGATTTTGGCCTGGTAGTCCTGAGGTAAAGCCACTGGGTTGGCAGGCAATTGTAGAGGTGCATACCTGGCCATATTTGCTGGATTTTGGGGGTTAACTAGGACTACTGGAACAAAAGGAACAAAAGGTATCACAGGGGTAACAGGTACGAAGGGTATGGCAGTATGGGATGAACGGACTTGTGTGGGACAAGAAGGGATTGGTGGGGAGCTTTGGGATGTGGAAGGGGAGCTAAGGGAATTAGGGGTGGAACGGAATAGGACTTTGACTGGAGTGGGGATTGGGTTAGGAAACTCTGGCTGTTGACTGATGTCAGCAAGGTGATCTTGTAGTTGCTGGTTCCTAACAAACTTAGGGATGGTATTAGGATTTTCGAAGATAGTAGGAGGGTTGGGATCAGGGTTGTTCCTTGTGTACCTGAGGTTCTTTTTGGGAGCCAGTTTAGTAAGAAACTCTGTGTAGAAAGAGGTCTCGTTCAGCTCTTCCTTTAGGCTACAAATGTCTGTATTGGAGTAGCTTAGAGGTGTCTTAACTGATATTCAGACTGTAAATGTGATTTATTGACAGATTTTTAGGCTTCAGATCCTAAAGTCCCCAGTGGAGTCGCCATTTCTGTTATCTCCCAGGTTGTTCTCTTTGACTCCTAAGAGAATACGGCCGGGGTAACCACTAACCAATCTTTGGGCTG
>APFE031690122.1:2201-29816 GCA_000404065.3 Pinus taeda
GCAGCGCCCCCGAAGCTAAAAATAGATGTAAATTTTCCTTGTAAAAGTATAGTAATTTTTAGTCAATATGGGCCGTTCATTAGGTGGATGATCTGATGGTAGAACTTATGTTTAGTTTAGGGTTTTTTTCCCTAGAAGGCAACCCCTCTCTTTGTATGAGGACATTGTATTTGAGGTTGTGATAGATGTGTATTCTAGGCATGTGAGCGGAAAACAGAGAGGTGAGACTGTGAGAGAAAACATAGGATATTACAGCGGATTTGTTGTAGGTTGTGTCTCTTCATTTTTCTGGATAATAGAAAGGAAGGACTGGCTGTTCAGGGTGGACGTATCCCAAACTGGGTGAACCACGTATATCTGTGTCTCTCTTGTTTTATGTGTTTTCTGTGTTTATATTTCTATAATATTTTATGTGTTCCATTGCTCCGTAATATATAATTTTCTAGCATGTACAAAACAACACAGTATTACTCCTACGCCTGATGTACACCACAACACTGTACATATATGTACACAGAGTACAACACAACAAATACACATGTCACGATACCACAACTACACAATGCATATACATAGTACCACATGCCTGTAACGCAACATGTAAGACATGCACACATGTACAACATGCATAGAACACCATATGTACATATCATTTCATATACAAGATGGACATAGCAACCTATGTACACAACACTACATACCTAAGGTGTGAACAACACCATATGCACACAACACCATATATCGATCATGCGCACAGTAAAATATGTACACAACACTGTATATCCAACATGTACATAGCATCATCTATACCCATCACTACCTATGAAACATTTTCACAACACTATATGTACCACTCTATACAGATAGTACCACTATAAATAAATTTGCATTAAAAACATGTACACACACTATATATAAATGAAACCACATGTGCACAACATCACAGATGCAACATATACAAAATATACAACATATGCACAATAGTAGCACTGCGCATCCAAAACCACACTGTCTCTACCAAGCAACCTTGCTTCTAGTGTTTCTCTGACATCCATTATTATCCTAGCAAGTCATGGATCACATTGCTTTCATTTCGTTGATGTATCTCTCAGCATTAGCCTATCCATAACATAAACATAGACATAGTGTAATCGCATAATATCAATTCATATCCACATGATACTGACCTTAGAGATATGTTAGGCTAAAATTCCCACTTGATTCCTCATGAATCAAGAATCTCTTCATTCCATTCACCTCCATAAGCAATCATTCCAAAACAAGAATGATTCCTGATGACCCTATTAGACGGTGACATAGATACATAGATATATGCAAATATATAAAATTAGCAAAAGAAATCATTATCTCATAAGAAAATGACGTACCTACATAAATACAAGTATACATATACATCGATACAATCATGATCACAACATAATTACCAGATATCATAAGGTCGGGGTTAAGAGAATTTCCTTTATCCATGCAGCTACGTACAACATCGAGAAAAATAATTCCCAATGTATCTAAGACATTTGACGCCTTAAATATATTTACCTTACTTTTCCTGAATAATTTTCTCATGATTGTCTTTCCATTCTCCATTTACACCAATGGATCCAACCAATCGAGTTGGATATAATCCTATTGCCTTCAACTTCACTTATACATGCACTGAGATTCATCTGAGTCTTTCATTACCTATTAGGTCTCATTAAACTCCTCTCGAGCTCCATTAACTTTCCTCTTTCCCAACCAATTCCCCAGACCCCAAAAATAAAAGGCAAGACAAGAACCAAGCAAGAAGAAAACCATGCAAACCAACAACAATATGGCACCACAACCAAAGTGGCATGGCCATGTACAAGATTCAAAAAAAACCAAAATCAAGCACACCAAATCACCAAAAATACAAAAAGCATAAGACTAACAACATACACCATTAATCAATCCCCATGGTTCCCAATGCTTCCAAGGGAAATCTCAACTTGAGCCTTCTTCAAGATTCCACGACAAGTTCTTTTCCATCCACTCCCTTGCATCATACTTCGATCAAAACATAATTGTCAATGCTTAAATAAACGTAACAATACACCGGTTACCTAATTACCTTATTTTTCCAAGAACATTTCTTGCAACTGAACACATCCATGCCATCTCCCAAGGGACTCCAATGTCCTTGACAAATCCTCCTATAACTAGAGATTAAGTAATATACCTGTCAAGTACATCTTCATGAATCTAGCACATATTGACATAATGTTAGCAAAGATGAAGGTTAAGAAGACTTCCTGTATTTAGAGCACTCATTCGTTTGGAATTAGGGTTTCAAAACATAGCCAAAAGAATTATTCCCCAATTATTTCTAACCTTTTCCTTGTTGCAACTGAGTGTTACTATGCATTGTCACATCACCCAATTGTTAGTTATATAAACACGTCAATTTTTACCTTTTGATGCTAATACCAAGCATGCTTTCTCCATTGTTTACACATTCAAACACATGTTCGATATATCAAGACAATCATATCTATCAATTTGAAATCAACCCTTAGCAAGAATAGCAATCATGTCATAATTCATAGTCAACTCATAGTCATTAGACATAATATTACAACTCTCACCTATTACACTCAAGTACATGTCACCTATCTCAACTGCAACCTTGTAGAAACATACCCATACCATGCAATTAATCAAACATTTGACAACAGATAGATGTCATAATAGACACAAACACTTGAACACGAAATAGATGACATACTCAAACATTCAAGAACAAAGTAAATGACATAGACAAGCTCATTCTAACAACACTAGTGAAAATTCCATGTAATAAAGCCTAATAATAACCACGATTTATGGGACACTTATTCCAAGCTAAATGTTGGGAAAAATCGTAGCGATGGGGATCACTTGTGCTTGATTAATGGCTAAGGAAATTGGCAAAGACAATAGATAAGGCTTTGGAAAGGAAAAATGGAATTTTTGGCACATTTATTTATAAAAAATAATGGAAATTAGGAGAAAAAGGATGTGAAAGGTCACATGTTGAAGGTGAGGAGGAAAATGAAGGAAAATAATGGACAATGATGAAAATAGAGGCCCCATTCATAAAAGTGATTCTGAGGATTAGTTGGTAATATTTTGTTATTTTAGTGTTGGAGCTATCTCATTATTCTCTCTCTCTCATACTCTTCAATAATTATATATTTCTTGGAGCACTCTTGGAGGGTGTGGCATACTTGGAGTTTTGGAGCAAGAAGGCTAAGGAAGAGAAGGAAAGTGCAAGAGGACATCAGGATCAATAGCTACAAGGATATTTTCTTCTAGGTACCGAGTTGCATATATGTTTTCCTCACCAATTTTGGAATGCATGGCCTATGCATGTGGATTTTTTGTCACGATCTATCACTGGAATGGAGGATTCCCTGGAATGACATTGGATTTAATACCCTTGCCATTTCCTGGATAGTCATGGAGATTGTCGATTTATTTTCTTGTTTTGTTTTTTTTTTTTGTTCTCATTTTTCCTTAGGTTGGGTTGAGTTATTAGTTCCTGGAAGCCCTGGTTGAAAAAACACTTTGGAAGACCTGTAACAACTTTGCTTGAGTTACTATTCCTAGAAGCCTTGGTTGGACAAACACTCTGAATCCCCAGGGTGGAAATTACGGAGGTGATTCTTCCAACATCCGTGAGAATCCCTGTTGGTGCTTCTAATATTATGGATTCTTTTTTCTATCCCTAAGCTAAGTTTCTTGACATTTATAGGGATTGTGGAACATTCTCATGTTTAGGTGGCGTTGCTATGGATTAGTGGAAATTTTTTTAAGGTTTTTCTTTATATTTTTCCTTCTGAAAGGGATAGGTCAACTTCCCGATTCAAAAGATTTAATATGTAGAGAAAGAAGTAGCAGAGAATTTCTAAGTAATAGCATAGAGGAATTATGAAGAGATATATTGTTATTAAAAATTTAAACCGAGAAGTGAAAGTATAATCTCGATAAGTTGGAACAAAGGAGGGCATTCCACAAAGGTTATAGATGTGGGTATAGGGACTCGGAGACCTCGGGGAGAAATCACAAACAAATCCCTACATTTACAGACCATTATACACATTCAGATAATGATCAAATGAAGATGAATAGGTGTTCTCCACGCGGGAGAACACGGGTGTCAGTGCAGCACAACCTGCCTTGTTGTGACGTCAAAGGATTTTGGAAGATCTTAAGCATATGCATTTAATAGTAGTGAGGTTTAAGTATATGCATTTAATAGCAGTGAGGTAAGTATGTGCATTTAATAGTAGTGAGGTCTGTTTTTGGCAAAATAATTTTTTAAATGTTGTATTTTTTTGAGTGTATATGTATATTTTTACAGATAATTGTTAGTTTTTAAATATTATTAAAGTATATATTTATTAAACAAAGTCTTTGGTTAGAAATTATATAAGAGAATTAATTTTCTAGCTGATCAGTTCGGAACCAACAAGTGTAGTTTATCATCAAGGCCTTAATTTTATCTAAATCATAAAAATAATTAAAAATTTACTTATTTTAAAATTTGAATACTATGATAATATTTCAAATAATAACTCTTGAAACATCTTTCCCTCATCTCCACCAATATTAATAATTTCGAATAATTAAATTTACTAAAATTTACTAAACTTCTAAATTTACAATGTATTTGATAATCATTTTTATCGCACTGGTTTTGATAATTTTGTTGTCAAACTCCATTAATAATTTCGAATAATTCAATTTACTAAACTTCTAAATTTACAATGTATTTGATAATCATTTTTATCGGACTGATTTTGATAGTTTTGTTGTCAAACTCATTTTCTTGAGGTGAAAATTTTGACTTTATTCTTTGTTGTAAATGATTGCAAATCGTTACTATCTTTCAATATTTTCGCATATTATACAAGGGGAAAAAATTGTTACAGTTTTAACATCTCTTTTGACTTATTCATATTACATCGTTGCACTTTAAGAAGTTTTATACATACTTTCTTAATATTTACTCCAGACATGGGAGAAACTACGGGTATGCCCATGTAGGGATGTTGTAAATCTCAGATATGGGGAAAACTATGGGTATGCCTATGTAAGAATCTTGGAAATGTCACTTTATTTAATATATACATCGAAAATGTATATTTTCCGGACAGTGTGAAAATTAATATTGATTACTAGAATGATTTAGGAAATTTGCAAACAAACTATGTAACTTAACTTGCTGGGCTATCAAAGTTCAAGCTTAGAGACATTGATTATGAAACATTGTGCAAACTAATATTGATTGCAGCTTAATTTCCGTTTAAAATTTGTTCATATTTCATTGTATGGATCTTTCGAGGACCTCCCCTCTGATTGGTTATAAAAGTTCAAGCTTATAACTCTGAGTATGTGGAAATCAATCTAAAATATTTAAAACATGTAATCATCTCTTACCTCAAGTCTAAAAGAGTGATTGCCTTTCTTTACTCATTCTCAACATGAAGGTTATTGTAAAATATTTGGTTTGCATTGCCTTGTGTTTAAAGCATTAAAATAAGTTTGATCATTTTTTTTAATTTTAATTGATGTCACTTACACAAGCCTTAAAATAAGTTTACTAAATCGATTATTACAATAGAATTTTTAATTTTAATTCATGTCACTTATGTATTTGATATAGGCGTTACTTCACTCTACTTTTTGAAGATAAGAGATTCATTTATAAATTGTATCCATCTATGAAAAAATATGGAGAATCTTTCATATTCTTTGCTAATGATGTTGTCATGCATGGAATGAATTGCAAAGTACATGAAGGTGTAGCCCTTTTACTTCAAGAGTCCGAAAGGCACACATTATATTTCATTTATCTTGTCATGCACTAGTATATACGTGGTTGGCATTATATATTCTTCTTTGTATGCTATCATGAAAGTAGAATTTAGAATCGTAATTTAGCATGGAAAAGGAATAAAGTAATTTCTTTTATCCCGTTCTAAGGAAATGTTATTTGGTTGCATGTGATTGCCACTTTTTTAATTTAAGATAGTGCTGATTTTTCATTTTGAATTCAATTAGTAATTTTTTTTTATCATTTTCTCAAGATATATTATTGCTATTTGGTTTCATGTGTTTACTTAATTTTTATTTTGATTTCAATTGTCAATTTAAAATATGAACTAATGATTTCAATTAATAATTTAAAATCTAAACTAATTATTATTAATAAATGGATATATTAAATTCTAAGTTTTATTTAGATGATCAATATATGTAAATAAATATTAATTAGCAATTGTATCACAATAGAATTAAAATGTTACTTTTTGATGATGATAGTGAAAGTGTCATGAGATGTTGCCAAAGGGTGTAAGTGAAATTTTGGATCTTAGTTAAAGGGGAGTCTCATGAAGCATCATTGACATGACTTTGGTATCCACAATATCATATTCTTTGTTTTTGTTTATATAGTGTTGTTGCCAATGAATGCGCTGTAGAGATAACATAAATCTCTATCCTTAGTTAATATTGACCATAAGAGTTTGATTTGGTCTTTTGGTTAAACATCCATATGTATTTGCACTAGAAACACTTATGTTTGAAGTATTAGCCTACTTGAATGGTTGAAATTTATCCACATCCTATTTGTATATGCCAACTTTATTTGGATTCAAGATTTCTTGCAATTGATATAACTCTCATGGGTTATATTTAAATCCATTGCATTGTTCTCCCAATTCAGACTCTTGCAAACATTTGTATCATTCTCTCTTTTATCAATCCATGGACCAGATCATAGTGACCTGCATCAAAAGCTTTTGTATAAACAATAAGAAGATCAGGTTGAAGCCAAAAGCATATAAAGCCTTAATGATATGATGCCAAAAATGAACATACCTTGCAATCAAGAGTTTGGGTTCCTATTTCTTATGAGGCTAGGGAATCATATAGTTCCTTTGTTCCAATTGCAGAAAACAAAACACACATTCAACCTCAAAATGCATTTGGGAAATGACATGGATGAGAAATTAAAAATCTCCTCTGTTCCAATTGCAGAAAACAAAACACACTTTCATCCTCAAAATGCATTTGGGAAATGGCATGGATGAGAAATTACAAAACTAAAACCACTAGCATATTCAACACCATACCATATCTGAAATAGGTGATCACTCTGTTCTTTGCTCTTCCAGAGGTTCACAGTTTTCTTGTCTTCTAGAATTTAATGAAGGCATGGTCCTCTAAGAGACTTTTAACGAAAATAAAAATAAAAAACTAAAATTTATTCGTCCAAATCGAAGGAGACACAATAGACATTTCAAACTATTACACATAGGTTATTTCTCCATGTTGTATGCATTGTTCAACTTGATTCAAGCCTATTACGCTTCAAATTGTATTGGATGTTAAAATCTCTAATCCAAAAAGAACAACCCCATAGGGAACTACTATGACATCGCCATTGTCACTTAAGAAATATATCTTCATTGACCAAATTTCATGTGGCTCAATTACTTATTTTATTCTTATGCTTTTGTTTTTAAAGTGAAAAACTTTCTTTAAAACATTTAGTGTAGTTTGAAGAAGAAACATTACTCATAACTAATCCCATCCCAAGGATCCTTTTCATGAAGGAAGATTTCTCTATTCATCAATCAGCTGTGTCCCAATTTTTTCTTCACATTGTTTATATTTGAAAGTTGTTTTCTTTCTTACCAATTGATGCGGAAAAAATTCCCTATAATTATGTGCAAACCTGACAGTCATTACCGATTGAATTGAACCTATAAAATTCGGCCACATGGAAGAAGATATCTGATGAGACAAAATCACCACGTTTTGATTTTCTCAAAAGCCTTTGTTTTGGAAAGATGGGTTGTGTGATTAGAGGTAAGCAATGTTTATAGGAAAGTCGTTTTTAGCTAGTTATTTTTATGAATAATGATTGGACATTAAAGGAATTTCATGTAAATGGCTCACACTTATTATGAACACTTGAGTATATTTTTGTTATATTAGAAATAAAAAAAAAATTAAGCACAATGAAATTAAGAGATAAAATAGATATTTCTTGGATAATCTCGCTAGACAAGGCCATCAATGTGCCAAAGCTTTTCTTTTGAGATCACTCTCCTACAATTCATGGAGTCGTGATTCAAATTGAATGGGTTACACTGCCCACAATACTGATGCGAAGAAAACCCAATACGACTGACGGAACATCACAATCACATGGAGAGGCACTATGCATATTCTGGAGTGCATTGATGATTTTGACCCTGGACAGTTCTTGCTTTACACTCTCCTCCCCAATAGAACATACCTCGACGAAGTGACCAACAAAATGGTCTGAAATGATGCGAGAGTGAAAAGGGGTTGGTTCGCTATCTACATCTCCAATAATCCCCATTGGGCCTTAAACAAAACCAATTCTAGAGAATAGGTGTTGCAACAGCTAAAGCGACTCCTGAAAAAATACAAGGACGACAATGGGATCGGCGTCACTACTCAAGGAGCTGGTTCCAACCATGGCTAAGCCTCCTATTGAAAAACCTTGACTATTGAAGAAGTTCAAAATCTACAAGAGCATGAAGTTAATTGATAACAACTAAGCATAGGTAATTGATTGATAACTCACAAAAGCATTCGATTCACAATTGAAGGAGGATCCAACATCCAACATTTTTTCAATTGTCTAATGCTCCATCGAACATTGAAGACCAATACAATGTGGTAGCCAAGGGAGTTCTTCTCAAAGATGAATGATTTACTATGTAATAAAATTACGGGAATTGATAAGATCAAAATTTGTAATAAAAACAAAAAAGAAGAGTCTTAGAATGAAATTCTTAATAATTTTGGGAGCATACAAAATATTTAATATATAATTAAATAATATATAGCACATTTAAATTGGTATAGGGATGAGAAACAATGGTGTTTTAGGAATTTAAAATTCTATTTAGAAGAAAATTGATTTCATAATTATTTTAGTTGGTAGAGGTTAAATTTAAGCACAAATCCTTTTTAATATTTTAAATGTTGAAAATAATTTTATTAATTAGCGTAGACATATAAATTGGTGATTAATAAACATTGATAGACGTCAATCCATAATGAATATCATAACACTTACATCTCACATTGCTAAAAATTAAAAAATCATAGAAGCTTACTAGATTATAACATTATTTTAAATTATTACCATTGAGATTTTTAAATTATAAATATGCTTTGTTACAATACCATGGCCAATATCATGAATAACACATTCTAAAACCGCGGTAACTCACTTCATATGGCACTTGTTAATATGTCATTTTTATTTATTAAGCAATTTAATTAAAAGGGAAAAAAAAGCATAACTATTTTGAAGATAAATATCAATCTTTGATTTGTAAATATTATTATAAAAATTTAATGGAAATTAAATATGATTATTAACAATTAACAATTAACAATTAAATTAAAATTCTAAAAACACTATCCATACACAAAATTACTTATAATAATGTATATGGAAAAAGTATATAAAGATTCTATCGCATGGAAAAAGTATATAAGGTTACATATTTTGAAAGATGTAAACCAAAATACTTATCAAGAATTAGAAACAAGTTCAAAGAAAGGCTCTCATATTACGTTCATGTCGCTATGATGATATTATAATTGTTGAAATCGAGAAGCGAAGAAATTTTCAAGGAAAGAAAGGGCTTCCACATGGCATTCATGTCCCTAAGATCATATCATAATAGTTGTAGGTTCATCCTCATTTTATTTCTGATTCCAGCTAGCCTAGAAAGATGAAGAAGCATTGAATTTTATTGTTTGCTTTATTTTTAGCGATGACAGACATAGAAACAACGAGCACAATAATACTTATAAAGATGTATCAACCCTAAGAAGGTAGTTTGGAAGCTTGGAGATATATCAAAAATCAACTTGACTACCGAATTTATGATTCTTGTTAAACTTGACTACATATTTTGAAATATGTAAGAAATAAAAATATACGATCCACAGGAGTGAAGCCAAGTGCTTCCACACTGTCCAAAATATCTTACAATGAAAATCAAAATAAGGATAATCCTATTATTAGTCCCTGCCCTCCGGGCTGGCAGGGACTATAGTAATCGATCGACAAGGCTAGCATTAGTCTGGCACGATAACCCATCAACATTATGTAACTTAAAACAAAGTTAGCTGATATGACACAAAAACCAACACGGTATTTTATATTTTCTTATTCCTTTGACCAATGAGCGAGTTTTCCATCTTATTTGGCCTCAAAACGAGGCATACGGGCAGTTATAAGGGCTCAAAAGTTAGGACAAGTGAACATTTGACAGTTTCGTTTCATGAACTCAGTTATGAACTAATGAACTAATGCTATGTTTGCATTAGCATTAAACTCGTAACATTTACCGTTAACCAAAACTTATGTACTTATGGTTTAACATAAGTATGGCAGCCCTGCCGTGTCATCGCAGCTGTTGGCAGCTGTTCTTCATGAAGTTCTACGTGTCTGCCAAGAGTTATTTTCTTGGCACCGCCTTGTTCAAGCTCCACTGCCATATATTCCAATATTCCAGAGATCCTGAAACTCCTGGTAGGTCTTCCTTGGTTATCCTCCCCCTTCAGACGAACCACAGTATAGGCCGCAGCGCCACACAATGCTCCACAATGCTCCAATTATGGGCGCTAAGAGGTATATCCAGATGCCTTTATAGTTGCCTGCTGCAATTGCAGGCCCCAGGGTTCGAACCGGATTCATGGAACCTCCGGAGTTCGATCTGTGGACAGTTATCAAAGAATTATAAGGGCGACTGTGTATTATACTGTGTTTAATGACTTCGCTGGGTTCGAAAGTAGACTTACCCGGCGATGAGAATATTGAGCATAACCGTAGCCCCTACTGCAATTCCTGCAAGTTCACGCTGCTTCAGACGGCGTTCTATTCCCCAGGCGGCGTTCTATTCCGAAGATCTTCAACTCCTGCACAAATGCAACGTTGAAAGGTATTATCTTGTTCGCCTACATTTTGTAATTCCCTACTGTATATATGTAGTTCTATTGACTTTGAGCGTTTATATTTCTATCCCTGCATACACGGCAATCTGTATTTCAAGTGTAAAATAATCTTTTATAACTTTTTCTAATATACTTATAGATTTTCATGTCATTTCTAATTGAATACTAAATTGTGATGCTGTTTCGACAGATTTCATCCGACATCTGAATTTGACGGAGGAAAGCGGAGCTGCAGAAAGCGCCTTGCTGACCACAACAGACGCCGGCGGAAACCTAAACCGAGTCAATGTACTACATCCCAATGTCAGGAAGGGACAACAAATTTACAGGATGACGACAAGAAAACTAAAGGATTATCTGGTCATGCTGCCGCTGGTGAGTATGCCATCATTCCAAACATATATCTCGTTTATCATAAAAAAGTTTAACCTTAAGGAGCCTTGCATCGATGTTAGTATATACAGTTCTCAATTCGAATAAATGATGGAAAATAGTGGAATTTACATATCGTTTTTGTTGTATTAGAATGAATGAAGTTCATCCATGAAATTGCTTTCACGGTTTCATTTTCCACTTTTTTAAAATTCACTACAAGTGTATTCAAAAGAAACTGTGAAGTACCTATTGTTTCTCAATGCAGGGGTTATCGCTGATAACGATAACTATTCTCAGGAATTCAGATTATACCAAACATGATCTCAAGCACAAATACGACTCCACCCTTGATTACCTCTGCAACATTGTTATCGTCAGGGACAATGATGATGTTCCCAAATAACTATAGAGGACAGATTCCTGTGCCACAAGGAACATCCAATGACAAGACAAGTTGTGTAGAGTTTCTGCATGCAAATATTCCGCAAATGGTCTCAGATTTAGCATCTCTATGACTAGCAGCTCCAATCGTAAAGAAAAAATAAACTTTGTAAAACAAGTTTGGATATTACTGTTATGTATCTAAAACCAGAAGTTTTGGGCTATCTTTCTGATATAATTGTTATGTGCGATATATTTATAACTTCTTAATATAAATGTTTTGATGTATTACAGATATTGAATTTAACTGCAACTCTACATTTGGAAATTGATCGACTGGAATCCAAATCGCATCATCAAAAATGTCACTAACCTTATATGAGTCGTACATTTTTCTGAGCATTGTTCTTTTTCCCAACCCACCACTGCCGTATACCCCAATTATCCGAGTTTGGGGAGCCTCCGTAAGACAGAAAGCAGTCTCGCTAATTCTAGAACTCGTTCTCTCATTAAATCCAGAAATCTATGCCATGAATGATGAGCAAGAACGCCATGAATTTAACGGGCAAGATCTGCACTTGCCTCGGCTAACTCTCTCTGCAACTGTTTCACTTCACCTCGCAGAACTGAGATCGCTCCCACGCAACCATAAACGGGATCTTTCAACAGCCAACAGCTATCAGAGGGAGGCGGGCATGCAAGATATATTACTACCATCTGAAGGATTTCTGGATGCTCGGTAATGAAGGCAGCTGGTCGATGAGATACGTGGCGTGGCAAGCGGGCGCCAAAAGGATCATGCATAGACGGAGCCCGGGTCTATCTATGTATTTGCTTATTATTTACACGCCTATTTTAATACATAATATATGTACCGTATTTTTTATTATTACAAAAATCACTATTTTTTCTGATTGGAAAAAAATGCATGATATTAAAATTACAGAAATGTAAATAGAAGTCAACTTTCTTTATTTTGTCGTCGGTGGCTGTGCAAAGCAATAGTCAAATCTAATGATCAAGTTCCATTGCATATGGCATTTCACTTTTGGCAAAAAAAAGTAAAACTACAGGTGTTCATGATTACGTTCTCTGTGATTATCCAAACAAATGTAGAATCATGATTTCGGTCAGTGTATTTATCCAAAGAAATGCATAAATAGTACTCGAAATGAACATATATTCATTATGGGCACTCTGTCCATCATCATAAAAGTAGTTTGTTGCGAAAAATAAAATGTTATTAAAATCATCAGTTGTAATTAATAATGGGCTTTACAAATTCGAAATTATATAACAAAAGTAATTTATATTTAAAATATCGTTAGTAATTTTTTTGACCGAAAAAATGTTATTAAACGAGTCCTTTTGAATTAGTAAAATTCTCTTGGAACTCCAAAATTAGGTCATAAATCTAATAAACAACTAAATATATTTAATAAATATTTTAATCACAAACGTTTGTGATAACTTCTTGAAACATATATACTACTATCAAGCCATAAATCGACCACTTGCACCGAGCTTGAATTAACAGAGTTAACAAGAAGTCTCAGCCAAATTTTTAATGTCATGACCTTTGACAATTAGAAAATATCTTAATTATTTAGGAGGGTTTAATGACAACTTCCCCCACTCGGATTCTAGTCTTATCACGTTATGTTGTAAATGATTATGATTTTAAATGTCTGTTCTGTGAAGTACACAGAAGGCTTTTCAACATTTGCATGGGCCGCTACAAAAATACCAAGGCTTATTACGACGGGTCGATTGCACTATTCAATATCCACCTTAAATACGCAATGCAATTTGCACAATACCAAACAAAAGCTTTTGCTTTCAAAAATCATGGGACGATACTATAACCGCCATACAACAATGTTCAACGAATTCAAGGCGAATTCTGAGATACAGTGAGATACAGTAAATAAAGAGGAAAACATCTCCCACTGAAACTGGCCAGACCCGAAACAGAGGCGGTTTGAGTGCCTGGAAGGGCATTGATAGTCTGCAACATAATAGCCGGGACAAGGTTGTTGTGCTGCAGTTCCACGCGCTGACCATATACAGCCCACTTGGCACCCTCAAGACTTCCAACGGCCCCATCGCCACGATAATACAATCTCAAGCTCGATAACCGGTGGACAAAAATACTTATCTCAGTGAATTGCACTGGACGGATTATCAAGTTACTAATTAAACTATTCGACAATACGGAGACTATGAAGTCAATTATTACTATGAGATTTCGGATCCAGTTGCCATCATCTTCATAACATGCATTCTCGCCATAAGGAGCACCAAAGTTACATCCAGAATAAACTCCATCGCCTCTGTAATTCATGTTGCCGTACTTTTGTTCATCATTATTGCCGGGCTAACGCATGCAAAAACATCAAACTACTTAGATTTTATGCCTTATGTGTTGTTTTGTTTCTATGCACCCTTAGATTCTACTACAATGGAAATATTTACCAACATAGTTATATATACGCATATATATTAAGCGCATGAGTAAACTCAATTTAGAAACTGGTGCTGCTGGATCTCCGGCTGGAAGCTATACAACTGCCGAATCTGCTACTGGGTGGAAGCTATACAACTGCCGGATCTGCTACTGGCTATCCTAGCGGGGATCAGAAACTGCGTCACCTTGCTCCCCCTGCTACGCACATCGTGACCGATTTCTGAAATGCTTGTTCGTCTTAACATTCGAAATCAATGACTTCTGGATCAGAGAACATAAGTTCAGGGTCAAAGATTCAGGAAAGCATCCGAAGTCTGAAACGCAGAAGAATATAAAACTTAGAAGCAGGTTGTGTTTTGCTGAGTGCTGCAGGGCTACTTGCATCTTACAGCTACTTGCCAAATCAATCAGGGAACTTTCTTCCTCTGCAGACCTCGGTTAATCAGCCAGCCCGTTCATTTGTTTCTTGGGTCAGGCGGGGTTCTTCAATCAGTGGCAGGGACTTGCTGCTTCGCAGCCTCCCTTGTTCAATAATAAAAAGAGTATATAATGACGTTAAATTCACCAACGATCACCAACATTTTTGTAACATACATTTATCTTAATAAAAGAGATCAATCCTGCCCTTGCTTGATTGTGTATAGGAATGATGGGACAGATGGCCATGGAGACACTCTAATTAATGGAATCTCGAACAAAATGATTTCACTAATTATTATTATGGTTGCATATATGGAATGATATTGAGAGACGCAGACAATTTTAGATGCATCAATAAAGCAATCCAATGTGGGAACATTCACGATATAATTAACAAAGTTGTACGAAGCCTTAGTTGGAGACAAAATCTTGCAGCGAACCAAGGAGATAAGGTGGCAAGATTTCAGTATGGTAGGGATTAACGCATAATAAATAACTGAGGGACGATTTGGAATATAAAGGTGTTAAATGTTTTCCAAATTCTGTAACAACAAATGCTGCACTCACTGATATATTAGGAATTTTAGTGAAGAGATCATTTAAATTTCCATGCATGAACAAAATAACTATCACTTTATACTTTATTAAGGTAGTTGATTCTACAGCTGATCACAATTATTGGGAGCGACCATAATTCATAGACACATCTCGTACCGTTTATAGCATTAGCATCCAAAATATGGTGAAACTGCTGGTTGTTGTGTCCATCGTCTTCCAAACATTTGACTTAGTTTATCCACAACATTTGTTTCACACTGCAACTCAGGTCACGAAAACTATGTGTCCTATTTACAATTATAACACCATTACATATTTAATTCAACTTACTTTGATCCCTATCTGAAGAAATAGAAGGTTAATTCCGCTGCACCTGCTAACCCATTCAGTTCGTTTGACTCTTTGTGCCCCATAACTCTTTGCTTTTCCAGATGAGTCTGATCCCCGGTGGTCACCTGAATGAAAATAGTGAATTAAATGTAAAATGGTGGGAAAGGACGACTGACCACGAGGTTAAAAGACATGGTCACTTTCAATTTAGTGTTGTTGGACGAGCAAGATGTATAGTGTGTTTCAGTTTTTTAAGTGACCACTTACGCCAAATTTTCTCCCCAAAAACTTTCTAAATTCCACACGCCCCGTTGTAGTTCAAAAAAATTCTAGAAACTGGATGGATTCTGCTCCTCCAGTTGAAGAACCCAGATTATGAAAAGTTGAAAAGTCAGAGGAGCACGGAGTCATTTATAATGGCTAAACCCAAGCAGTTGGTTGACAACTAACACAAGCAGTCGGTTCACAATTGAAGTAGGTTCTAACGGTAAACAACTTTTCAATCATCTAACACTCCATCTAACACTGAACAGTCATATAGAGCGGTATCCTCACAAGCAATCGGTTCACAATTGAAGTAGGTTCTAACGGTAAACAACTTTTCAATCTTCTAACAATCCATCTAACACTGAACAGTCATATAGAGCGGTATCCAAGGTATTAACATCTTACAACATAATTAATTTCGGAAAGCTAAAAAAAAATATGTCCATCTTTCTCTAAATAATTGAAAAGTTAATTCAAAAAAAAATAATAATATAAGTTATCCTCACGCACACCTCGCTACACTCAAACTTTAATTTATAATAAATAATAAAATAAAGTTAATTAATTTATATTAATAAAATTAAAATATGCACTTTAAAGTAATCTTTATTAATTAATCATGTAGTTTACCAAAAGACTAATAATATGGGTAATTAATAATAAGGTTAGTTAATTAATGACTAACAATTAATTAAAAGTGATCAATAAAGTATTTAACTAATAAATATTAATTACAATTATTATTATTATTATTATTCCCTAATCGGGGTGCCTTTTCAGCGAGTGGTTGACGACGAAGTAAAAGGTCGTCTTCTCATATCTTAGTGAACCACAACTCATGAGTGCCATGGATGTGATATGGGTGGCCAAGCTCGAGTTAGCCATAGGGAGGCATGCGAGGATCTCCACTTGGAATTCTTGTCGACACACGTGGTTTTTGGATAGTGCAATAAAGTCATGGTGGTGGGAACCAAGGAAGCACGGTCATTTCAAGCCTCTATAAATTTTGCTTGGCATCTTCAATGAAGCATGAAGTAGAAGGCAGGTGGGGGATTCATTGGAGGCTGGATTTCAATTGAAAAGTGGTCAGATGACATCAATAATTGTCCTATCATGTGAGTTTTGCAGAAAGATGGTATGAGAGGGATGTTTTCCACATGGCACTTGGTGGGTGTCTTGCTTCGACATTTCTCTTGATCTAGAATTTTTTAGGGTTGTAATAACATTGTATATCACCCTGCATGAGTAACAAGGGTGGTGACCAATTGAAGCAGCTCCTGGGTCAGTAGGTCCAACCACAATTCATTCGGGTTATTCTTAGGATTCCCACATTGGCCATCATATTTTTGTTTTTCAAGTAAGTTCTAGGTTATCTACAACAATTGTCTCTCTAGAACTTGCTCATCCTAAATTCAGAAGTATGTGTCTTTTTAAGTTGTGGTTTTGGTTGATGTCTTTCAGTTTTCAAGGCCGTTTTTGTACTTGGTTGAAATCGATTCATTTTAATCAAGGAATTTTACATTATGAGTTGTGGTTACTTGTCGTTACTATGGGTATTGATGTCTTGATTTCTTGGCAATCAACACGATATCAAGTTTTGTATTTGGTTATTGTTATGGGAGAGAGTCATCCTTGCTTGTTGTGTCTCCTTTGTAGTCTCATTATCACAATTGTAACAGGAAGGTGTTTGGGATTCAAGGACATTTACAAACGTTTTTTGTCATTTTTTTCACAATACTTCCCTCGGACCATCCTTCTAACTAGTTGTGGTACTCTGCTTTATTGATTTACAATCTCTCAATCCCTTTGGTATATCATTCAATTTCCTAGTCTTGGTTGTCGCGGATTAGTACAATGGTACATTTTATATTTTGTTTTAGTCATATTTTCCCTCCTTCGATACACGGGTTAAGTTGGAAAACAAAGGAGGTAATATAGTTTTCCTTGGTGCAAATCATCTAGTATTGGGTTGATTTTCATTGTAAAATCTCTTAGGCGAGATTCTTGGATAATGTCACTATCATGGCGGCACCAGGGCATTCATATTTACCTGTCTTTACGTCCGTGGCTAATGGGTTCCTTGAGGCTTGTCTCTGTCCAAATGTCCATTCATTACCCTTCATGGGGGCATTCCACAAATATTGTGTGAATTTTATTTGCAGGATTTGGTTTCGCATGGTGCAACGCTTAATTAGTCGCAAGGGAGGTTCAATAGGGGCTACCTCTTCTAGACATCATTTTCTTTTTTGTTGCGAGTTGCTGACCAATTTTGTCAATGCAATGCATCTGTAGGTCTGATAAGAGATTTGGACCCTCAAAGCAAAAGAATTTGGTGAGAAAAACTAACTAGGTACCTCACCCAGGAAAATGGAGGAAACTAAGGTTACACTTCTTGCAGTCGATATTTGAATAGAGATAGATGGCTAATCTGTTGCATATGGTGGTACGAGACAAATGGGTGGACAACTATATGCTCTTCATTGGCAAGGAGGAAATGAGAAGGATTATCATGGACATCCAATATAACATGGATGAGATGACAATGTTCTTGAACAAAATAAAGTGCTACATCGCTACAGATTCAAATACATATTCTATTGCACTATAGAATGGAGAAGTGATTATCACTACTAGCCCCATTAACATGGTCAATGCAAACTCTTCTCAAGAACAACCAATGATCATTATGGACAAATGAATATTTATTTGATCTTCTACTATCTGGACTGGTGGTCGCGATGTTTTCTTTTCTATGTGTCTATGTCTTATATTTTGTCACTTATGTGTTTATTTCCATGGAGATCGTATGCATAGTAGTTATATAAAGCAACCAGAAAGTGTTTTTGTAAGTTGGTTAGTTTATCGAGGCTACCGTTTTCACTCTAACCTTTCCTAGTTGTAACTATTTGTGATCTTCTTGGACAAATTGATAGTCATTTTTGGATTTGCGATGTCAACACGTTTTTGTATGGTGGACGAGGTCCACAACCTGTTTCAAGGAATCTCAGTTGTAATCTAGTTTTATATTGAATATCAATAGAAAATTTTGGGGAGATTTGAAAAAAAATACAAGTATTACTATTATATTATTGAAACTGTACAACTTAAAGGGCTAGTAATTGTAGATAAGCATCAAAACACTTTCCTTATGATACATCTAATATTAGCCCTAAAAATTGATAACAATTAATATTATTATTAAATATAATAAGAATATATATATGTGTGTGTGTGTGTGTGTGTAAGATTCTTAACCATGGAGATTCACCAACATTTTATCATTTTGATTTTAATCGGTAAATAGGATATTTTACGATAGCATGGCTCACTAACCGCATGCCCAAAAATCTATAAGAGATGTTCACATATCTTTTTTAATTATTTAATTAATTTACCTAAAGTGGTAGAAAAACAATAACTACTTTTTCAGTGGATTTCAATCTTTGATTTATGATTACTATTAAAAATATTCTAGAAAACTAAAAATATTCTAGAAAACTTTATGGTGGTTAAAACTCTACCTTCCACCTAATAATTATCTATAATTAAATTTAAATTGTTAATAATCATACATATTAACATAATTGAAAATAATTAACTATATTTTTAATTGAGAGTTTCACGGTGATAAAAATTTACCAAAAAATAAAACTCATCAATTAAAAATTTAAAAAAATATTGTTATTATTAAAATTCCCAATTAAAATAAAAAATTGTAAATCTATTTAGAATCAAAATATTGTAAACATCTAAAAATTCATTTCTATATTTCTTCAAAAAAAAATAATAATTATTAATAAATTAAATATATGTTGATTAAGTAAAAGGATAAAATTAATAGAACCACTCACTTACATAGCATACTTTGAGATTTCTCAAAATTGTATCGTGGGAAGGAACTTCAATACTATCCTTCATCTTTGGAAGAAGAGAGATGGATACTTACATAGCATACTTTGAGATTTCTCAAAATTGTATCGTGGGAAGGAACTTCAATACTATCCTTCATCTTTGGAAGAAGAGAGATGGATATTTTGTATTGGAGATTTAGTTTGTACTAGTCTTATGAAAATTGAACGATTTTCATCATTAAATGTAATTGTTGGGTAAGCTTTTTGGTTGTTAATTTGTTAGATTTTTGAGGATCATTAAATGTAACTGTTGTGTAAGCTTTTTGGTTGCTAATTTGTTAGATTTTTGAGGTTTAGGTCAACTAAAATAGCTCTTGGTTTTGGTGTGCAATGGGTTTCCTAAATTGGTATAAGAGCGAGTGGCTTAAGTTAAATTCTCTTAAGGGAAAGCCCATGTATCAGTGAGAAAAATGTGAAAGTTATTTATTGTATGATAAGGTTAAGGGAAAGCCGATGTATGAGTGAGAAAAATGTGAGAATTATTTATTGTATGATTAGGTTATAGTAAATAGGTTAGTGTTTTGTGTTGTAGTAGTGAGGTATGATTTCTTAATGCGAAAGTTATTTATTGTAGGATCAGATTAAGGGAAAGCCCATGTATGAGTGAGAAAAATGTGAGAATTATTTGTTGTACGATTAGGTTATAGTAAATAGGTTAGTATTTTGTGGTGTAGTGGTGAGTATGATTTCTTTTACTAAATAGAGTATCACAGGAGGAGCATTGAAAACTTGTTTTTTCACTCACCACTCTTTTTGCTTTTCCCAATTTTTCATTATTTGTCTTTTTAATCACTAAAATATTTGATCTCCTCCAGCAGCCTAAAGGGAGGCCTTCGGTGAACTTCAAAGCATTAAGAAGGAATCCATCGACCTTGAACAGATTCCTATCGTGGAAGTGATTTTTCTTGTCGAGAGAAATGGTTGTCGTTCAAATCACCCCGGTTCTCATGTGACAGAGTAGTAGATATAAGAATGGCTGCATAAACGATATTTTTTTCAACTCAAGGATCATGGAGATATTATTGAAAAGGGAGGGCACAGTGTGGAAGAATCGACGCGGTTGGGAAACTAACAATTTATAGGTACAAAGGCTGAGTGAATTTCTATTCGCAATGTGTTTGGAGGAGATCCATAATGCTATGTTTCTATGAGAAAATATTGTCTCCCAAGTAGCATGCATACAAAGATCAAATCATTTAAATTTATTACGTGCGCTAGCATTGACATTGCTCAACATCGATCCGATCATTTAAGGATTTGAACGACATGTTTAATGGAAGATCCCAACATCTTGTTATCATTATTTTTGTTTATTTTGTATTTTTGCATGAAGTTGAATCTGCCATCTGTAGACACGCTTCAATCAACGAATTTTTGTTAACACCACGCAACATTTTTAAGGGATTTTCATAATGGAATTTTACAAATCGACTTCGTTATGTTGGAGAATGTCGAGTCCACAACCATGGTAGTGGTGCTCATTCAGATCTACTTTACAATGGCCTTGCAGATGCGATAATTAGATTGTAAACAAAACGGCTTTCCGATTCATTTTTCTTGTTTTAGAGGGTCATTGCAAGCTTGTGACCACTATCACAGCTTTCAAGGTAGGGATTGTTTACACTCACAGCCAAGATCATATGCATCTTGGTGGTGTAGTAGATAAATTATAATTGTTATAATTTGTTTATAAATAGGTGATGACGAACTTCCAAAATTAGATAAATAGGTCATTTTGAAATGAGTCTATACAAATGTATATTACCTATATGGATTTCTTATACAAGTGAGTGGCCGTGCCAGTGTTGACACTCATGAATCTTGATAGATGGAAGCTCATCCATATAATGGTTAGTAGTTTAGTTTTTATTGCAAATGGGTAATTAATTGTGTCTGAAGCTATTATTTTAAGAGATTTAGTGGAAGTAAAACTTGATATGGATGGTTTTCCAAATAGTTTTACAATTGTAGATATAGGGAACGATCCTTTATTTGTTGAGGACTTGAGAGCGGTTTTTGTTAGTTCAAAGCATACATAACACACAACAGTTTTATACTCAGAGACTTAGATCACAATAGCAAAGAATAATTACTTAGATCACAATAGCAAAGAATAATTTCAGAGATAGACAAATGGAGAAACAACAAGATTACTCAACCAGAAATAGTGGAATAGATAAAACAATCACTGGGGAACATAAATCACTTTTGATTACTTAACAAGCCTCAACCTTGGCTTGCTTTGCTTGGCCATGGCTTGCTTTGCTTGGCCAGATAAATTACAAATTTATAGAGGTTGAAGAAGGATCTAGAATCGTGCATGTGATTTAGATGGAGATCTAGAAACTAATGGTGGTGTAGAAGGATATAGAATCCTGCATGCGATTTAGATGGAGATCTAGAAACTAATGGTGGTGTAGAAGGATGTAGAATCTGCATGAATTTTGCTTCACACTTAACATTCTCCCGATTGAATCCAAATAAGAGTCATAAATCAAGTCACACTGAGTCCTACCATGCCTCTATATAAATGTTGTTTATTTCATGGTAGAATCTTAGTGAGTCTATTAGCAGGGTTCCTATCTATATGGATCTTTTCTAAGGATAACTGTTCTTCCTCCAACACATGTCGGATCCAATGGTACCTTAAGTCAATGTTCTTGGTTTTTGAATGAAATGATGGGTTTCTCGCCAAGTGAATGGCTCTCTCACTATCATAATATAACACATAATTGTTCTACTTTATTCATATCTCTCCTCGGAATTGTTGGATCGATAACATCCCTTTACAAGCTTTTGTTGCAGCTATGTACTTTGCTTCTATTGTAGAGAGAGCTACTATTCTTTGTAGCCTTGACACCCAAGATACTGCAGCATGTGCAAATGTATACAAATAACCTGTAGTGGACTTTCTGGTGTCCATATCTCCATCCATTTCAGCATTTGTAAATCTTTTAAGCACAGTCTCATCATGACCAAAGCATAAACAATAATTACTAGTACCCTTGAGATACCTCAAAATCCATTTTACTGCTTGCCAATGTTGTTTTCCTAGATTGGCAAGGAACCTACTAACTACTCCCACTGAATATGCAATGTTCGGTCGTGTGCATACCATGGCATACATGAAACTGCCAACTGCTGAAGCATAAGGAATCTTGCTCATCTCTTATTTTTCCTTGTCATCACTAGGACATAATTCAGTACTCATCGTCAAGTGGGTTACAAGGGGTGTAACAACTGGCTTGGCATCCTTCATATTAAACCTATCAAGCACTTTCTTGAGATATTTTTCTTGTGACAGGCAGAAGCTTTTGTTTTTCCTGTAACGCATAATTTGCATGCCCAATATCTGTTGTGTTGGTCTCAAATCCTTCATTGCAAATTTGCTACCCAAATCTTTCTTCAACCCATCGATCTTATTCTTATCATACCCAACAATCAACATGTCATCCACATATAACAATAATATGATATACATTCCTTGATCATGCCTCTTAATATAGACACAATGGTCAGCGTCCCAACTCTAAAAACCATGTTCCAACATGAGTGAACCAAATTTTGTGTACCTTTGTCGAGGTGCCTGTTTCAACCCATAGAGACTCTTCTTCAACCTACAAACAAGACATTCTTTGCCTTTTTCTATGAAGGCTTCTAGCTGCTCCATATAAATTTCTTCCTCAAATTCACCATGAAAGAAAGCAGTTTTTACATCTAATTATTCATATTCTAAGTCTAAAGCAGCAACTAGACCAAGAATGACTCTAATGGATGACTTTTTAACAACAGTTGAGAAAATTTCAGTGAAGTCAATACCTTCTTTTTCGAAAAAACCTTTCACCACCAGCCTTTCTTTATACCTATCCTTGTTTTCTTCACCTTCATGATTAATCTTGTAAACCCATTTGTTTTGTAGAGCCTTTGTACCTTTTGGGAGGTCTACCAACTCCCAAGTATTATTTTCCAGCAAAGAGTTCATTTCTTCTTCCATTGCTTTCTTCCATTCTTCACTAAGCTCAATTTTATAGGTTTCTTGAAAACAATTAGGCTCACCTTCATCAGTCAACAAAATATAGTCTGAAGGAGGATACCTTTGTGAAGGCTTATGAGGCCTAGAAGATCTGCGGACCAACTGTGGTGGTGCATTATCAGGTTGAATCTCCTGTAAAGGTTCTTGCAAGATTCCTTCTTCTTATTGTTCATCATTTTCCACTTGTTATTCTTCATGCTCCTGAATTTGTTGTTCATGTTCTTGTATTGGTGTTATGTTTTCCTGCTATTCTTCAAACCTGTCAATAACCTTCTTAACCTCCAACTCACCTATAGTCCTCTTAAACATTTCTGACTCATTAAATATAACATCCTTGCTTCTAATAATTTTATGTTTGATTAGATCCCATAGACGATAATCAAAATCTTCATCCGCATATCCCAAAGAAATGCATTTCATAGATTTATCATCTAGATTACTTCTATTTTCTTTGGGAATGTGTACAAATGCTTCTTACCATTCCAAACTTCTTCGGGGATACTGCCATCCAAGGTTGTAGTTGGAGATCTATTTATGAGGTAGCAAGCAGTCCTGACTGCTTCAGCCGAATAATTCTTCTCCAAACGAGAATTGGACAACATACTTTGCACCTTTTTCATAATGGTGAGATTCATCCTTTCTACGACACCATTCTGTTGAGGAGTACAAGGCATAGTCTTCTCACGCTTTATGCCAAACTTGTTACAATATTCCTTAAATGAATTTGAGCAATATTCTCCACCATTATCTGTTCTTAAACACTTGAGCAATTTGTTAGTCTCTCTTTCAACAACAACATGAAATTTTTGAAATATTCCAAACACTTCACTTTTACTTTTCATAGGATATGCCCAAATCTTCCTAGATGCATCATCTATAAATGTTACAAAATATGATACTCCTCCTAATGATTTGATGTTAGCAGGCCCAAACACATCTGAGTGTACCAATTCTAACACATCTTTCTTTCTGTCATGGCCATCTCTAAGGAATGAAACCCTTCTTTATCTACCATATATACAATGCTCATAAATATCAAGATTGTGGGATTTCAAACCTGGCAATAAATTTTTACCAACATGGATTTTTAAGCCCTTCTCGCACATGTGACCCAAACGCTTATGCCACAGATCTGCTAAATTTCCTTCTTTTGTGACAGCAGTGAAATTTTATTTTTCTATCAGTGTCTTCAATGTGTATAATGTTCCTATCTTGGATCCTTTGGCCATGACCAATGCTCCTTTGCTAATTTTCCAACCTCTTTTTCTAAAGCTTGTAGAATAGCCTTCATCATCCACTTTTCCCATAGAGATTAAAATCATGTGCATTTCTAGTACATGCCTAACCTATTTCAACAATATACCTTGTCCATCTTTTATCTTGATCTGGACATCTTCCACTCCAACAATACTGCAAAAATGATTATTCCCAAAATGCACTCTACCATAATCACCAAGATTATATGAACTAAAACTATCTTTGCATGGGGTTACATGGTGAGATGCCCCAGATTCAAGGATCCAATCAAAGCTACTGCTAGATGTATATACATATGCATCCTCTACTGAAACAGTAAACAACACATCACCATCTATGGCTACATCATTAGTCTCATCTTCATTTGTGTTGGATGACTTGTGATTTGTATTAGATGGTCTCTAATCGTTTTTCCTTTCTTCCAAAATCGACATTCTTTCTTCATGTGACCGGGTTTGCCACAATGAAAGTAGATGATCCTTCCTCTCATTTATTTTGATCGACCTCTTGATCTCGATGGCCCTTGTCGGCCTCGATCCATTCTCTTAGCATGATCAATTAAAGCTAGAGCTTCTCCTCCTTGGTTTTCTACAATTGACTTGCGTCGCAGTTCCTCATTCATTAAACTACTACTGACATCATCAAACATCAGGGTCCCTAAAACTGTTGAAGTGCTTATAGCTACAACTAAATTTTCCCATCTGTTTGGCATAGAACATATTAGCAAAATAGCTCTAATTTCTTCATCTAAAATGATTTTAATAGAGACAAGCTAATTAGTAATAATATTAAATGCATTCAAGTGCTTAGCAACTAAAGCACCCTCCTTCATTTTGAGATTATAAAACTTCTTTAGCAATAACACTTGGTTTGATGTTGTGTTCTTCTCATATAGATCATGGAGCTTCTTGCATAATCCTTCAGCCGTCTTTTCTCCAGACACATTGAAATACACATTCTTTGCTAGATATTGGCGGATTCTTGTAGTCGCCTTTCTACCTAGGTTATTCCATTATTCATTTGTCATCGATGAGGGTTTCTTTGTTGTGCCCTCAATCGGTAAATAGTGATCCTTCAAAATTAGTATATCCTCCATCTATGACTTCCATAGGGAAAAATTAGCCCCACTCAACTTCTCCATACTCTGTAATTGTTGTCTCCATTTTCAATATATTGATGCCCAAAAACAAAAACTCCACTTAAAAATAAAATTTTAATTATTACTCTTTAAAATTTAATAATAATGACCTTCCTCCTTTTAAAATACCCTTTTCAAATTCCTTCTCCTTTTTAAAATATATTTTTAAAAATTCCAACATATAATTATGTAAATATTAAAACATATATAATCTTTTATGTTAGGGTCCCACCCTAAGCCCCTTATCTATGTAATGGGACCACGTCATAGTCAAGAGTCAATAAAGCCCATATTAATAATTGTAAGTGGTTAATCTGTAATTAATAACGGAACCACAATTAGTTGCAAATGGGTCGTAGTATTAGATAGATGGTATTAGTAATACGCGGTATTGGCCCGTGGTATTGCACGTACGAGTCATATATAAAGGATAGAAACTCCCTGTGAGGAGCATCGTGTCTTATTTTGTAATCAAGCTCTGCTCTATTGGAGGTTGCCCCCTCGAAGAGGCAAGTGAACATTACTCTCTGAATAATAAAATCATTGCTATTTTGTGTTCTGGGTCTCTTTTCTTCGCATATTCTGTATTTGGGTATCATTTGCAGGTTAAAGAGCATAACAAGTGGTATCAGAGTACTTTCCAGGGCCGGTGGGATCTCCATTTAGTAGCAAATTTTTTTTTGGCTCAAGACGTGTTCCAGTGTCTTTAAACCACGGGATCTGTCGTTGAGCGCATAAATCTGTGGATTTGGGGAGGCATGCACACAGGAAATACAAGAGGTGGTCACGACTGTTGGACTCCCTTGTAACCCCTGTGGGTACCCCTTCGAGTAGTAGCGCATTAGACAGAACCGCGCATGGACTGTCTTCTACGTACCCTCTGGGTATATCGGAAGCCCGATAGGCCCCCTGAAAACCTCGCCATAGATAAACCAGCGATGCTCTTGTGGGTACAGTACATCGAGAACAGCACTCGGAGAGATTACTCGCCCGTGCGATAGGGTAGTCGGGTGGTACGGCTAAGGGTATAGTCGACCCTCCTTATTTAGAGCCCTGAAACATTGGGCCGAGTACTACTGCCAGACCCTTATGTATATTGCGATCTGTAGCACCTGACACTCCTCAAGACCCTAGTTTCCTTTTTAATCATCATCTCTTCCAGATCCGCTTGAGCAAAGGAGTGCAGCAGTAACAGACATCAGTCCCAATCAGCCAGTTCCGATCTATTAGATTCATCAGATCTGCAGAAGTAGTCAGTTCAGCCATCTAGCGCTACCCGATCCGCCATTCAGATCTCTCAGATCCACCAGACCAGAGGCGTTGTGAAGGGTTCCTATACCAGTGTATAACTGTCGCAAGACTTTTGGCCGCATTGACATTTTGAGGATTTGGCGACTGCAGTATTGATCAAGGAGTAAAACTCCGTTAGGAGTAAAAA